>PVKH010049010.1:0-10144 GCA_004027955.1 Chaetophractus vellerosus | reverse complement strand
TGTGTGCACACACACAAATCTCTCAGCTCCCGGCTTTCTGGGAATACCCGAGTGAAGGGCATAGTATGCTTTTCCAATGTTAAATTTAAACTAAGACCTAAATTATTAAATGAATTTTTTGAACAAATTAGGTGGACTTGTTTTTAAAATATTTAATTCTGATTTGAAACCTTAGATTTCTATTTGCTTTTTAAAAATTCTCAATGTATGATATCATGGCAAGTTAAACCAAGCAATTCTTGGATTATAAAACTGTAAACGTGTATAGTTAACAAGTCAGGCTGGATATGAATTTTATTTGTGGGGGTGTCTTGTGATGAAGTTATATCACGGATCTCTTGATGATTTATAAACTACCTGATCCCAGGAATGGAGGGTCCTGCATCATATCTAATGCACTAATACCAATGTTAAGGGGTTCTTGCGCCTCCTGGCACCAAAATCAGATTGTTTCACAGTTACAATTCCCATTGGGAGAAAAATGCCTCAATATATTTTGTAATCATAAGAGTATTTTTTGTTAATACTAAAAAGTCCAGACTTGGATATGATTAGGTCATACATTCTCAGGGGTTCAAATTTCCTGCTACCATTTGAAATGTTTTATCAACAGCAAATTTTAGCTATTTCAATTTTTCTGTTGGAGGAAAAAAGCTGACTTTAATTTGTGACTCATGTTTTGAAGCATTCTACAATCCCCTGATTACTAAGTTAAAAAATAAAAAGGATGAGTTAGAGATATGAAGTGGTTATGAACAGTTTTGTGCTGCTGGTTTTTAATGCTGTAAACATTTCCCTGGTTTAGCTTGTTGAGAAGTTTTCCATCCGTCAGTTATGGGGGAAGAAAATCACTCTATGTTGCCCCACTTTACGACTCCGTATGTCATCCTTTTGTTCCTGTGATTGCAATGTGAGACCTAATGTAATATGGAAAGCCTACTAGTGGGAAGGAGATGGAATTGTGCTAAAAGCACATGCGGAAAGGACTGGTGGAGTGTATCTTGAAAAGCAACTGCAGAAATTCCTTATGATGATTGTGTGGAGGTTAGTTGGCATGAACCTTCATTGTAAGATGTTTTTGTTTCTTTTATTATGTACTTTTAGCAGTCCTAACTATGCTGCATTTTGTAATAGCCTTTCCTCTCTGTACTGTTCATGTAGCACAGATAAGCACTGCACTTGGTACATGCTTTACCTCATTTCAAGGAAAATATGCTTAACTGAGAGGGAAAAATGTGTTTGGCCTTGCTGCTGTTTTGATTTACCGAATTTGAAAAAGATAATTATAATGCCTGCAATGTGTTATATACTTGCACAGCTTAAATAGGTCATTTTTGTCTGTGGGATTTTTACTGTTTGTGAAAGTATGACAGAGAGTTGTTAACTGAACTCTTAATATTATGTTTAAAAATGTTTGTTACATTTTTCCTTTTTTCTTTTATATTATGTGAAGTGATTAAATTTAGAGTGAACTCTAACACTCCTGTAATTATCTTTTAAAATACTAATATTTTTACTTTCTTAATGATAGTTTGCCCTCAGAAAGATTCAAACACCTGCCTAAATAGCAAGACCGTGGAGACTACTTGGGTTCTGTTGGCTCAGTGCATGTACGCAGTTATTCACGCAGCAGTCAGCGTTTTCAGTCCTTACCTAAAGTCAGGCTGCGGCTGCACAGTGCAGAGTACTTGAAATCCAGACCTGCCACGGGTCAGTTTTCAGGCCCGGTTGATTTAAAACCTTACATCTTGCTCTGATAGGGTATCTAATCTTTTTACGCAAAGTTTAAGCCACCAAACCGAGACCTTGATGTCTTCATTTGAACCGCATCTGAAATTGTTAGCACTCGTCTTTACCCAGTTTGCATTATCTGCAGAGAAGAAATTCAGTGTCATGTTTATTATCTATGGTTATTTTAATTATATTCAAATAGGTATATTTTTTCAACCACTGATTATTTTTCAGGAACTTAATTATTTCCAAATAAATTGCTTTATTTTATATTGTACATGGAAAGTTTTTAAGATATGTTTAAGACCAAGGATATTAAAATGATTGTAAGTTGTTGGAGATGCCAGGCACAATATCTAGGGAATTTGCGTTGAGGCCATCGTGTTGTCCACTAGCAGCAAAAATGATCTTTCAAAACTAACTTGTAAATATATTTTCATTATTTTTTTCCTAGTCCATTTTTATTTGGGCATCAACCACAGACAACTTAAGTTTTATACTCAGAACTCACTGCAGTAGCAGGTTGCATAGCAAAAATACAAAGGTGAACAGGAAGCAAAATTTCTGGCTTTTCTGCTGTAAATAGAATGAAGGAACATGACTAAAATTGAGTGAATTAACAATTATAATTTGATTGACAATAAAATATTTACCATCACATGCTGCAGCTGTTGGGTTGTCTTTTTTTTTTTTTTTTTTTTTTTAAGAACATGATGTAATTCATTCTACAGTAATTATGCTGCAGAAATGTGCAGACTGCACCTGATGGGTCATAATTACCTTTAGTTGTTTTTTGTAATAATCGTAGCTGAGTGAATCTCCAATAAAGTTATGGTCTGTTTTCTTTGTGTCCTTTTATTTTTTTTCTTCCTCACTTTGATTTAGCTCAAGTGTGTGAGAACATTTGAGTCTTGGTAGCAGAAACGATACTTAAAAATTTTTAATTCAATGGTTAATCAAATGAAACTACATATTTTAAGATAAACTTTTGGTTACCAAGTTCTGCTGGGTCATATGGTAACAATTGTTTTTTGTTTGTTTTTTCAAGATTTAAATAATGCCATTGTAGTTTTCTGAAATTCTGCCACATTGATTGGTGTGTTTCAGGTTCTGGGTTATTTGGGATACATTTGACACATTTCTTAACTGACCCTGCCGCCATGGTCTTTGTCTGGACTAGGTCACAGCCTCTGGCCTTTCTGCTTCTACTCTTGACCCTCTCTGAACCACCTTTCATTCTGTAGCCAGAATAATCGATTTAAAATAGAAATGGAAATAGATCTGAACTCCTCTGCTGGCCTACAAAACCCTCTGTGATCCGCTCACTGTTCTCCTGGCTCTCCTTCCTGAGCACAAACTTGATGCATAGAGTTCAGCCTCTGTGGATTTGAAGCCTGCTCTGTCGCTGACTGTATGGCAGTGGGCAAACTGCTTCATGTTTCTGATCCTGTTTACTCATCTATAGTATGATTCCTGGTACTCAAAAGGGTTGTGAGGGTAAAATGAGATGATGCAGGTAAGGCATTTTGAGTAGGCCTGGCATGGAGTAAACCTATAACTGTCTTAGGGTGTTTAACTAGCAGGGCCCCAGCAGGGCCTGGCTGGCTTGTTGTCATTCAGGGCCCAGCTGAACTGTCTTTGGAGAGGACTCCCTTTATTATTTAATATAAGTCACCCCCTCCCCTTCATTAGCACATTTTCATCATGGCACTTGTCACCATTTTTATTTAGCTGTCTAAGGTGAAGGAAAACTTGATGAGAGTAGGATCTTGTTTTGCTACCTGCTGGAGACTCAATACCTGGCACCCTGTGGGAGCCAAGTATAGAATAAATGAGTATTATGTTTAGTTGTCGAACCTGTTGTGGCTAAAGTAAACCTTGAAATAAGGAGCATTAGATTTCCCTTCCTGGGGCCCAAAGTGATGTGTTTTACCTTTGGCATTCACCTTCAGGTGAATGGGAGGGAGTGGCTGGGTGAAGGGGAGTTGGAAGCCCCACACCCGCGGGTGCACATGCAAATATGCCCTTTACGTTCACTTATTCAAAGCTCACTTTGAGCTCTTTGCTCCCTGTCCTAATTTGTGCCCCAGAATACTCGTAAATCTCCATTTTTTCTGGATGTTCTCAACCATGTCTCCTCTAAGTTTGAAACTTTATCACAACTTTGGTTCCATAGTAATCAATTTCCTTGCCCTTGGATCAGAGAGAGGATTTGGAGACTTATATAGCTCAATCTCAACAGTGTAGGCATTAAACTTTTTCTTTTTTTTTTAAGTATGTAAGACAATATCACATGGTAAAACAAAACAAAACAAAAAAAACCACAAACAGTACCACAAGATCTACAATGAAAAATGTCTCCTTATGCCGTACGTTTCCCCACAGGCAACCATTGGTAACCAATTTTGAGTATTTTTCCCAGAGATTTTTTACACAAACAGGTGAATATCTAAATCCCTTCCACTTCTTTTTTTTTTTTTTTTTTTTTAAAGATTTATTTATTTTATTACATATCTCCCCTTCCCTCCGCTGCGGCGACGCGCCGAGACTGGTCACTGCGCAGGCGCAGCTTTCCCTGCTTGTGGGCGGTCTCTGTGTCCGTTCACGGCCGGCTTTCAGTTCGCGGGTGGCTGGCTGCGCTCCATCCGCGGGCGACCTGCCCTGCCCGTGGCGGCTTTTTGCCCTGCCCACGGCGGCTCCGGCCCGCCCATGGCGGCTTGCCATTCTCAAGGTGGTCTGCCCGCTAGGAGAGGTCCCCGGGAATCGAACCCAGGGCCTCCCATGTGGTATGCCGGCGCCCTATCCACTGGGCTATAGAGCCGGCCCCCCCTTCCACTTCTAAACAACTAAACACACACATTGCTTTTTTAGCTAACTTATTTGAGAATGTTCCATATCAGATCTGCCTGCTTTTTCTCTTAATAACTGCAGTAAAACATACAGTAAAAGGTGTAATGTGCACAAGTGTTAAGAATACAGCTGGAATTTTACACATGTATGTATGTATGTGTGTGTGCGCATGTGCACTTGTAATAGGTGCTGAGTCTGCTAAATGTTTCACGTGTTTTATGCTATTTACTCTTCACCAAAATTATGGAAACAATTATTTTTAGAGGAAAGTAGGACATAGAGATTCAAATTGAGAAGTGGAGTCAAACCACCTGGTTCCCAGCACTGTGTGACTTTGGGCAAATTGTTTAGCCTCTCTAAGCCTCGTTTTCTTGCCTTTACAATGAGAATTAAAGAGTCATTAGGACTAAGTGAGAGTTCATGTGAAGTGCTGGCTGCACTGCCTGGCACATCATAAGCACAAAATAAATGTTAACTCTTACCACACTCCCCATTCTACAGGTGAGCAAAATGAGGCAAAGAGGAGCAAAGTAACTTGAAGATCACAGAGTCAGGGTTGGGCGGTGAATCCATATCCACCTAAAATAAAGGAAGAGCTTTTCACCAGTATGCTATGATTCTTCCATTCATTTGGGCCTTTTGAAATAAAGGTGGAATTAGAGTGTGTATGCATGTTTATATATGGTATAACATTTCATGTTGAGAAGGAAACCAGATGGTGACTCCTATAACCAACAGGCAGCAATAGCAGGGCAGATTTGTTTCTTTGTTTTATATGGAATCCTAAGAGCACATTTCCCTCTTTTGCAAATGAGGAAAAGATCCATAGTCTCCCTTGTTAGAGGAGACCCAGGGTTAGAACCCACTGTTACTATTACCAACTTGCACAGTAACTCACCAGTGGCCAGTTGGGTGTGTAATGAGGTGAGCTACTTAACACAAGTCTTGGTAAGATAAGCCGTTGGTACCCATTTCATATAATACTCTGCCCCAGTCCAACTAAAAGCAAGCTTTTGTTACAGCCCCCCCCCTTTTTTTGCCCCTCACTCTGTTTCAAAGAAAAGCCAAAAAGCCCCTTTGCCTGAGTAAAGTCACTTCTGAGTGCTGTCATTTAGCAGTACTAAAAAAAGTGGGGTGGTTTATCCAGTCAAGCAGTTTGTTGATGAGGTGACTTGGGGCAGGTGGCAATTTTTTGTGTGGCTCAGTGTCCCTGTGATTGATGGACTGGAAGTGACCTCTATGGGCCCCTAAACTCTGGGTTACTGACTCCCCAGGCCTGCTAAACTTAGCTCACAACTAGCGGTCATGAAGTAAAGCATCTATCGTGTTTTATGTCAAAACTAGTTTTGCCAAGTCCAGGTGCTAAAGTTCACCTCCCTTGGAGTTGTTGTGCCCTGCCATCTCAGGATGGCAGTCATTATCTTCCCAAGGAGACCCATCTGCAGACTTTGAGGGCTTCCCATGTGCTGCGCGCCTCCTCCTCCTATTCTTGTCCAATCCCACTTGCCCTTCTAGATATAGCTTGGTGTCCAGCCCCCCAGGAAGCCTCCTTCCCAGACCCCCTGCCTGAGCCTGCCTTCTGATTCCCAGGTCAGGCCCTTTCCCTATTGTCATTGTCACATCTCACCCTATTGTCATCATCTATTGACATGTCTGGCAGCCACCGGAATGCGAGGACCGAGTTCACCACTGCTGCATGTTGTATGTCCCTGGTACCACGTTCTGGCAACTTGGTGCAGGTCCGCGCTGGCATTCTCTGGTGGTCAGTACGGCCATGATTCTCTTGGGAGATGGAGCATAGGAACAAGAGGGGTCTGGCGGGGGGTTGGGGGGGGATGGTACTCGCAGAGTGCAGGGTGGGGAGAATTCCTGTTTCTTAAAATGTTTTCAGCAAGGCGACCTGGGTCCCTCCTGAATCTTGGCGTGTCACACTTGGGGGACGGGCAGGTGGCTGGGTCTGTCTGGCATGGTTGGTACATGTAGAATTTAGAGGACCCGGTGATGAAATGCAAGGAAAATCTGTCGTTTTCCAGAAGATTTTGTTTCAATGGACACTGAATTTTTGCTTTGACTGCTAGGCAGCTCAGAGCAGACTCTAGTTCATCTCTTCTCCTAAATATCTATTAAACACCTCCATGTGTAGACTGTCTTCTAGGCTCTGGTGATACAGCAGTGAATTGCATGGCATTCCTTCCCTTGTTAAAGGCAGGTTTATCCTAGCGAGTAGACCACAACCAATTCAACACATGGCTATTTTATAGGAATAAAACCCTTCGTCTCTAGTAGTAGTAGTTTCTCATTTTCTCTTTGTCTACATTCCTCTCTTTTTATCCTTTTACAGCATATGCCCTGTTCCGATTGGGTTGTTGCCACAGATCCTTTTGGGAATGAGCTGGGACATAAACACATTGGTACATATTTACTGAGAATATACACTAAATATTCAGCATAAAGCCAACTTTGATGAGTAAGGTGGTTCTTGCCGAGAAAGGTGGTACCCACGGTCACAGCCTTGAACTTTGTGCTTGCTTTTGCTGCTCGTTCCCAATGGGCCTTCCTTTCCAGAGTCTTAAATGGTCACGACCAGAGCTCACACGTTTGGTTTTGTGAAGACAGCGAGGAGCCACTCGCCACAACTCTCCATGCTGCAGGGGCATCACACTCTCAGTTCTCTTCTCTCTGGTTGAGAGCCACGGCTGGAAAGTGGGCAGACCTGGTGGAATGGAAGTGACTTAGGTTTTGTTTAGTGACCTCCCTCCCTCTGTCTGTCTCTCCCTCCACCTATTTTGGAATAAAGGGCTGAATCAGTCCTCCGAACAAGCCACAATTCCAATTTGAAGTTATTCCAATTTGGTGTGAGCATTTCCAAGCACCTGGAATTCCCGCTGCCCAGATGCACTCCCAGGACAATCTGACCTTAACCCTCTTGTCCGGAGGATGCCAAAGAGAGCCACTCAGCACACTGCCCAGGAGACTGACCCGGAGGGCAGCTCTAGTTCTGCCACTTCCTACCCAACTCATGAACCTTCTAGCCTCAGTCTCCTTGTCTGTAAAACGAAGGAGCTGGCCTCCGGGGTTTTCTGATGGTTAATAATACTTAAAGCCACCAAAATGTAATTTGTGACTGAAGCAGTGATAGTGATTCGAATCACAGCTTGTGAGGACTAAATTCCTGGGCGGCAGGGTCATGTTCTTGCTCTTTTGCTGAGCACATCATTCATTCATCTGTCCACACGCATCAGCATCCACTGTGGTCCTGCCTGGGCACTGTGGGGTCCAGGGGAGCCGTGGAAGCTGGGGTGCCAGCGTGGTGGGAGTGGGCCTGGGCAGACAGAACGTAAACAAGGACACTCAATGGTTTTGCTAGGAAGACAATGCAACAGGTTATTGAGTGACGGGTGGTTTGGCCAAATTTGAATAACTGAACTAACAATGATGGCATGTTGTCCATGCTAAGCATTTCTCTGTATTTCATGTAAGACTAGGCACTACAGTCGTTGGCACTTCGCAGATGAGTAAATATACAGGGATGCTAAAGACTTTATAAAGATGAGAAGGGGGGAAAAAAAAGCAGACCCCATGGTTCAGGGCTCAAAGCATGGTGGGGACAGTTGCAGATTACTAAATGATTTCAATCCAGCATCACAGCTCTCAAATAAAGAACTGCCCAGGACAGTGCAGAAGGCTGGAGGACTAAGTGAAAGCTCACAGAAGGGGCCATACTTGGCCTGGGTTTTGAGGAATGACCAGGAGGCCTTTTTACAGTGTCTCCCCGTAGCAGCTGTTCGTGTGTGGGCCCTGCAATCGACTGCATCATTTTTGAATGAAGGATCCAGGGAGGCACCTATGCTTTCGACTATGTTAATTGCCCTGAGTGTTTTCTGAAGAATTCTTTAAGGGAAGTGACCACTGTAAATCTTCAAAATTAACTCACACATTTTAACCCAAATTTACAATTTCAAAGTGGATAATGACATCCCTGCAAACATGATAAGGACAGGCTATATTTTTCTGGGTTGTAACTTTAAATCTGTATTTCCTTAAGCAAATATCTTCCCCTCTCGGAGTCTCGGGTTCCTCAAATGTAACATGGGGTCTGACCAGAGCAGTGAATCTGATTGGGAATCATAACGAAATTAGAATCTCCTGGCAAGGCCTGCACATCTGCAGCATTTTTCTAAAGTCCACCCCCCCCCCCCCAATGAATCGAATGGGCCCCCAAGGCGGTTTCCAACTGTGCTGCAGAACCGGAGGCCGCAGGAACCCCTGGGGGCCAGACGGGGGTGGGAGGACGGGGCTTTCCCCCTCCCTGTGTCAGCCGCACATCCAGTTGGATATTTCTGCTGACCAAACTGCCTCAGAGCGTGGAGTTGGGAGAAAAGACCCTGCTGCCCAAAACTGCTGTTTGAACACCAGGAGCAAAGGCCTGCTAGGACCTTCTGAACCATCCATGGTTCTCTGTGGGTCCCTCCACCCCCGTCGAGATTTTGGTCCCATTTGAGCTCTGTAAAGCAGCTGCTGCTTTCTGGCCCCAACCTGGCTACCTTTCCATGATAGGTGAGTTAAACCCCAAATGTGGCAGCGGCACAGTGAGGTTTTTGATTACCTCATTATGAATTATGATAGAGTGCCCTGGTGAGGGGCTGGAGGTATTTGAGGTCCTTTGGGATCAAATGTGAGATATTACTAAAACGAGACTCCATTTAATAGGTGATAAATCTTAATATTGTAAGTTTAATATAGTTTGATGGTTGTAAATCCAGTGAATCTACTGTAGGAATTTGCTACGTGTTGCCCTTATGAAATATTTGGTCAGGTGTTCTTAAAGGTATGGCTTTTCTCCTAAGGCACTAATTCTTATGAGCTTAACAAGAAAATTTCATATTGTCAAGTATGCTGCTGTTTGGGGACCTTTGAAATGAAAAATGAAAAGGTATTGTAGTCTCCCTTTTTTTGTATTATAAAAAGACTATTAGATAATACTCATAGTAATAGCCTAATCGAGATGTCCTTTTTAGTATTTTTTAGGATAAGAGTATATTTTAGGATAAGAAAATGGTAGCATAAAAGCAACTTTAAAAGTGAACTTATATCAATGTTGAGATTGTAAATATTAGGAAGAAGTGCATGAATGGGGTGGAAATACAGCCACAGAGCAGAAGTTGTGAGTCTGGGACTGGTGACCAGGAGGCCCTGCATCTATTACTATCCACAAGTATACTTTTCTATTACTGTGTAGCAAGTTCCCCCCAATTTGGCAGATTAAAACAACCCATGTTTATAAACTGACAGTTTCCGTGGGCCAAGAGTTTGGGCAGAGCTTAGCTGGGTCCTATGCAGGGTCTCCCAAGGTTGCAAGTCAGGAATGAGTCAGGGCTGGGGTCTCCGATGGGTTCGGGGTCCTCTTCCAAGCTCATGTGCTTGTTGGCCAGATTTATTTCCTTGTAGCTATAGAACTCACAGCAGCCAGCTTCTTCAAGACCAGCAGGAGAATTTCTCTCTCAATTTGAATCACTTTTTTTTTTTAAGAAGGAAGCTTTGGATCCTCTTTTAACGGGCTTGC
>PVKH010049009.1:0-10134 GCA_004027955.1 Chaetophractus vellerosus | reverse complement strand
ATAGAAATGCAAATTGTGTCTGGTAGAGATGTATTCAGTTATTGCCTTGAAGATACTGACCAATTTCATATCCATCTATATATTCATTTCGGCATTCGTGATAGCCTATATATGTGGGGGTTTTTTAATTCTACTTTGAAACAGCATAACATCTTCCCTAATTAATTAATAAGGTAAATAAAATATTTGATGTAATAATTTTATGTTTGTATGGGAGTCTTGATTTTACCATTTAAAAAAAACTAGCCTTTAACAAAGGGTAGGAGTTTCTTTGGGTACTCGTGGCAGGCTGACTAGTAGACCGCAACCACCCCTGCCTAGCCCCCCACCCCAATAAAAAGAGATTTCCACATCCTCATGCCCAGAGCCTGTGAATATGTTATCTTACATGGTAAAAGGGGCTTGGAAGTTGTGATTAAATTAAGAATCTTGAGATGGGTAGATTATCCTGGATTATTCAGGTACACCCAGTGTAACCACAAGTCCTTATAAAATAGGGAAGCAGGAGGAGATATGGCCACTGAAGTAGAGCTGGTGTGGTGAGAGGAAGGGGCCACGAGACACAGAATGCAGGAGGTCTCTCCAAGCTGGAAAAGGCAAGAAAATGGATTCTGCCTGAGAGCTTCCTGCAGGCACACGGCTCTGCCAACATCTTGATTTTAACCCGTAAAACTCATTTCAGACTTCTTACCTCTGGAGCTGTAGATAAGAAATTTGTCTTGTTTTAACTTGTTACAGCAGCAATAGGAGACTAATGCAGTAGTGATCAGAAGGACGCTTCCTGTGCCCTCTAAAGGTGATGGGTCTCTCTGTGGCACGTAGAGATAACTCAAGCCGTGCTCCTGCCTCTGGCTTTCTGTAGCTGAAAGATGAAGCCTCAGTTTATCACACTGTCTGCTTTCCCTCTGGCTTGCTGGTCCAACTGCCTGGAAGAACGAAAAAATGCCACCCCACCTCTAACAACCCTTAGAGTTAATCACTTCTTCTTTTCTCTCTCATTCATACTCAACAAAAATGATACTACCCTGAATTAAACCTTCATTTCTTGGGAGGCCTCAGAAGTATGGCTTAGCCTTATTTTATCCATCTATAATCTTCTCTAGTGTACTATTATTCTTGCCATTATTATAAAGAGGAAACCAAAGAACCATGACACAAGTGACTTGGCAAAGGTCAGGAGTGAGTGGCCAAGCCTTACTCATCCTCCAAAGGAGGTCAACTGCTCTGAACTTCTAATTAATGATTCTCTTGACACAGACTTCACACTACAATGGGATAAACTGCAAAATGCTGCTTGGTCCCTGAACTTGACCTTCGTATTCTCTCGTCAAAATCCAAAGGTATTTCTCTTTTCTTCCAAACATTATTTGAGCTTTAAAACTCTTCTTTTCTTTCTCATTTACAAAAGCAACTATTGCAGCACCTTCTCGCTGCATCAATCAGCAACGTGAGAACTGCAAAAAACAAAACAAAACAAAACAAAACAAAACAAAAAACACAGCCCTTGACCCTTGGACATTCATGATATAAGACATGGACAACATTGGACACTGAACCTAAACATTAAGTGGTGGCTAGACAGCAAAGAATTTACTCATTTAGGTCAAGGTTAAGTGTACAAAGGGTAAGGCCCCAGGCTAAGTGAATAGCTAGGGTGGAAAGGGAGGGAGGAAGGCCCAAGAGTTCCAAGTCCAAGTAGGAAGAGGTAAAGAGTGTCACCTACACCCCAGTGGTCAGTGCTGGGTGCAGTTTTGTGTAGGGAGTGGCATTCAGGGACTTCAATGGACCTCTTCACAGGGGTAGTGAGTAAGAAGCTTCACTCCAGACATCTGGGCTTTAGTGGGTCCCTAAGAGGACAGCCTTTAAGGTGGTACTGGGCTGAAACACTTCATAGCAGAGTGAGCCAGCAGATGCTATTTGCTCCTAATAAGAGCCATGCAGACAGACCTCTCTAGGAGAAATAAAATCAAGTTCCTGCTGTATCAGCGATTATGGTTGATATTCAGCCAATTGCACCTAGAGTGAGCTGGAAAAGGTACCAATTAGCTGTTTTGATTTAGCATCAGTTGGGAAAGCAACCCTGAGCTCAGGCCAATCTTGACTTGTGATTTTCCTCATCTAGACAAGTGGAAGACAGGGCTGCATGAAACCTCCCCATCCTCAGGCCTGTGAATTCATGCACCCAGCACAAAAAAAAAATGACGGGACTGTGCTAAGGCATGAACTGATTGATCAGGAGAAATCTCCTGACTGTCCTCCTCAAATAAACAGGGCTAAATGAGAGCTATTTCTACACACATGAAGAATAAAGAGAGGAAGCTAATGATAAAATATTAGTGAAATGAATCTTTTAATAGATACATTAATTTGGAAGCGTCACAGTCTCTCTCTCTCTCTCTCTCTCTCTCTCTCTCTCTCACACACACACACACACACACGCACTTCTTTCCTCCTTAAGTCACAGGAACCACAACCCATTTAGTGTCCTTTTAAGGGCATGGTGATCCAGGATGCCGCTTCAAGGCTGGTGTGGACGGAAAGACTCCCAAATGCTCTCTTGTCAGGGTTTTCTGTCTATTTGCCCTACCTGCTTTTATGAAACATTATTTTTCTTCTTATCAAAGTAATACATGAACATAATTTAAGAAGTAAAATAATGGTTAAGATTTATGGAATGCTTCCTATGTGCCAGACACCATACTAAATTTTACAAAGATTAAGTCATTTAATTCACAGTATACCCATGAATTAAGTACTAGTCATATCATCCCCATTGTACAGATGATAAAACTGAGGGGATCGGTAACTTTCCCAAACGTGCAAAGTTAGTAAGCAGTGGCATTAGATTTGAAACCTCAACAGCTTTTCTCCAAAAACAACATACTTAATAGTATGGTATTTTGCTCCGACAGTATTCATAATAAAGATTTAGAGTTTATAATAAAGAGTTCATAATAAAGCTTTAGTCTTAAAAAAAAGCATCAGATTCCTAACACATGCATGTACACAAAGAC
Organism: Chaetophractus vellerosus; assembly: GCA_004027955.1. Lineage (NCBI taxonomy): Eukaryota > Metazoa > Chordata > Mammalia > Cingulata > Chlamyphoridae > Chaetophractus > Chaetophractus vellerosus. Next base: position 7,120 of record PVKH010049009.1, on the reverse strand, counting down.
ACACATACATACACATACACACACCCTCACTGTCCCACTCCTCAGAGGCATCTACTTTCAACTCTTTGAGTTGCTTCTTTGGGTATTTAGTTCTGAATAATTTCCATGGACCTATGACTCTTGGTTCATAATTTTGGCCTAATTAATTTATTTCTTACTATGGTAGATGAGCAGTTAGCTCTCATATTCCTTCAATATAATTATAATCACAATTTTTGGTTAAATCCATATTCAGTGTTTTCATTATTTTTGACTACTGTTCACTTCTAAGCCAAGTGATGTAATCTGTTTAGATTTCCTATTTTGTATAATTTTCTTTCCCTGGAGTTAATAATTACCTAATTTTTAAATTTGCTTTGGGTTCTTTTAGTCTATGGCAAAATCTTCCCATGCCTCCTATAGTTATGTACTAAGACTTTTAATACAATTTTTACATCTTCAAAGCCGTCAGATAGCTGTTAGTTCTGATATCTTTTTCTGGAGGCATTTCTCTCAGAGCTCTCTGTTTCCCTGCTCCTCTTTGGGCTGGTTGCTCTTTATTCTTGCTACACAGCTGTTGTTTGGGGACTTCCCTTTGTCATCATCCTGGGATTTCCCTTACCTCCTTCCTGTGTGGATCTCCTGTTTCCTAAAATCCCTGTCTTCCTCTTTTTCAGTTTGTCCCGTTTTGGTCAGCATGTCTTCCAATCATTTCTTGAGAAAGAGAGTATGGCATGTTTTTTTCTCCTCAAAGTATATTTCTAGTAGGCAAAAGGTAGCATCTGACTGTGTAGGATAAGAGTGGAACCCAAGGGTTTAAATAACTTTTATGTAGTTTTAACGCCCATCCCTCATCTTTTTCAGCCTCTCACTCCGAGAGTCTCTTCTCATATTGCACAGTATATGGCGTCACCAATTCTGAGGCCTTTTTAGAGTGTAGCGGGTGAATTGGCTGAATTTAGTTCTTCCTTTGCAGATCGTGTTCTGTTTTGCTGTCATTTACCAATCTTCCATCTGGTTTTTGTCACTATATTCAAGTGTTTCAAGGTTTCCTTTGGTATCTAGTATCACAAAAAAGTGTTTCTGTTTCTTGTAATTCCTGTTATTGGGGTGGGGGGTGGGGTTGAGAGGAAAGTAGACTTTGCCATTGTTACTATGCCATTGTTAAATCCCAAGCCTTCTTGACCACTTGGTATCCTACAGAGGTGATGTCTGGCAGGGCTGAATTGTAAGGTGATCAATGTTCTTTATTCAATAAATGTCCCACAAGGCCAGTTCATTATTATCTCTTTAGTCAATCGGTGTCCTGAAGGTCCTAGTAGTGCTATCATTTTGTCAAACTTCAAGGCTCAGGCTTGCTTTTGTTCAGCTGAAAGTCTGCTTTGATCCTGGGGGGATGATCTTTCTCAATCCTTGGATCATTGGGAAACAAACTTTCAAGTGCCTAATAATCACCTCAGGTACTTGTTTAAAAAACAACAACAACAAAGATATAAGGTCCCAGGGCTTCTGCATCAATAGGACTCAAGAGTTTGCATTTTTGAAAGCACCCAGGCAAGTGATCTTCAGATTTCACTTTGGTCGGCATTTCTGATAATTCACCGGTAGTTTTTGACAACTTTAACGTGAAGATTAAAAAGGCTGGGCTTTCTCCTCACAACCCTTTCAGTCTTCCCTTTTGCTTGACTTCCTAATTGATAAAGAAACTTGAGTTACAACTCAATGATATTGTGGTACTTGACTTGTGAAGTAGTTATTTGTCAGTCTCATTCTGTAATCATGTTGCAACTTGTTCTTATATTTAATTATTTACAATTCCTAAATTGTGATTAGACTCTAGTACCCAAACCCACCCAATGTCCACAATAAACACTTAGGAAGTTTGGGGGAGCAATTAAAAAAATAAACATTTATTGAGCACTTATGTACGCCAGGCACTATTCTAAGTGTTTTGCAGTTCATCATTTAACCCTAAAACTATTATTACCCTGATTTTATAGGTAGAGAAACTGATTGTTGTTAAACCATTTACTCAGATCACACAGCTAGAGTAAGTTGCAGAGCTGGAAAGTGACTGGAATGTAAATAGCTGCCAGCCCTTTCAACAATGTTCAAGGAGCTGGGGGAGGCACAAGACCCACACAGACCCAAATGCCTCAGCAACTTCCATTCATCAGGTGCCTGACCACCTTGCAGGGCAGGTGGCCAAGACTGGGAGCAATGCAGGGAGGTCCTAGCAGCTGTGGCTGTTAGGTGCTCAAACAATACATATAGATTTGATTCTGGGACATTTATTATGGTGTGCCACCCCCAATACTGAATCTGCAAATGTGAGCACTGCTGAGGTCAACCTCAGCTGGAGCTTGAGGGTCCTGGCAACTGAAATAAAGTAAACGACAAGTCTGAGTTTAACCAGGGGGCAGTGATAATGCTTACAGTGACACAAAACTTTGGGGGAATGAAAAAGACCCTTTCCAAACCTCCCTTCCCCCATTTGTAAAATGGAGATAATAAGAGTGTACATATTAAATAGAATTTGTGAGGATTAAATTATGTAAATGGTTTAGCATGTTTGCTATTATTATTACATCTCTTTGCTCATTCAAGTCTGTGGCCCAGATGGAATTTTGCATAAGAGCAAAAATATGAATAACATGGTTAAGTTTTATTTTAGTTTTCTAATTTGGTCTCTACTTTAACCAACTAAAAGATTAGCTTCTTTTTTCTCTAAAAATAGAAATATCTTTATTTACAATAAAATAAATAATCAAATCAGCTTTCCATAACCACTTCAGCCTGTAGGAATCTCTTCTGACCTTCAACAGTACACTTTATCCACATTACTCACTTGATACTTATCTAACAACAGGAGGCCACTTATTTGGCCTTCTACTGAACACTTACTTCTCCCAAACACATCCTTTCCCTTCTTCCCATCCTAACTGTGAGATCTTTAGGGATCTTAGAGCGTTGGTTTTCATTTTTCTTTTCAATGTCTCCCAGCACAAGCAGGAACCAAACATTGCTTTATGATGAGTAAGGGTTGCTACTCTGAGGGTATTCTCCTACACTTCTCCTTGACAGCAACAAGGACGGGACATTGGTCTTTGTTGTCCTGAGCACCAGAAGGCCGCTTGGGGTCAGTTAGAAGAAGTTAAGCAGTGGCCTCTCATTTCTGGCTGAACCCATGGGACAGTTACTTTTTTTTTCAATGCCTTACCCTAGCTCAGGCCCTCACACTTGAACCGTGGTGTGCTACAAAAGCCTCAGGACGGTTGATTCCCACATTCCAGGTTGTCTTTCCTCCCATCCACCCTGCCAGATGATGCTTTCAGCATCGTGAGTTTGTTAAAAAAAACCCTTTAGTGGCTAAAGGGTGTTGGGGATTGAATCATGCCCCTCACAAAAGACATGTTCAAGTCTTACTCCAGGATCCTGGGGGTATAAACCCATTTGTAAATAGGGTCTTTTAAAAATTGTATTGTTAGTTAAGGTGTGGACTCTTTTGTGAATAGGATCTTCCAAGAGCCTGTTTAGATGAAGACAAATCGAATCACAGTAGGCTTTAATCTCTGTGGCTAAAGTCCTGATTAGAAGAAAACTAGACAGAGACACAGACACCTGAGCAGGAAGAGAAGACAGAAGTAGATGCCATGGGACAGAGGCAAAGATGCAAGCCAAGGAGCCCCAAGGATGGCTGCAAGCCAGCACCAGAATACAAAAGAGTCCAGGAGAAAGCATGGCCTGTTGGGACCTTGATTTGGGGCTTCTAGCCTACAAAACTGTGGGACAATAAATGCATGTTCTTTAAACCAACCCATTGTGTGGTATTTGTCATAGTGGCCCTGACAAACTAAGACACTAGGCTTCTCCCAAACTAACCCCCAACCATTTCTACTACCTTTTGGCCTGCTTGTACCCTGCAGGAACCCTCCACTCCAGTCAGAATAGCCTATTTACAGTATCTCCTTCTCCCCTGAATGCAGCACACTTGCAGCGTGGCCTTTGCTGAGATGCTTCTGACAACCCCTCTCTGCCTACCTATCTGACTAGATTCTGGTAAAACCCCACTTCCTCTATAGGAATTCTTCCACTTTAATTCAGTGGTCTTTCTTTCCTTAATTTGCTGTTGCTACCATTTCAAATATGTTATATACTGCATTATTTTGGCAGTTATATTTTCATCTGCAGATATATTGTTTCCCCAACAATAGCATTGTTTGCTCTGTGCCAATTAATTTATCAGTGCTTTATATGGATTAGTTCTCACAACAGATCTGTGGGGCCAGTCCTGATATTAGCCCACGGTGGATTAAAGAACCCGGCATAGAGAAGTAAAGGAAGTCATCTGAGGTCTGTAAGTGGTGGAGCAGGTAGAGCTAATGCCTATGTACTTAGCCATCATGCTATGCCCTGCACACAATAGTCACTCAATAAATATTTGTTCATCAATTAATTGTTGATTTTCCCACCACTCCTCTGCCCCAGCCCTACCTACACTATCTTCTCAAACAGAGCAAGGCTTGGGAAAATGATCAAATGTCCTCGTTATGTTGAACTCCTTGGGAGAAAAGATTTCTAAAAATAGTTGAAATGTGTTATTTTGATTTTGTATTTCATCACTATGGTTTGTGATTCCACTCTGAAATTCTTCGTTGCCAAAACTCCCAGATATACTGCCTGTTGCAAAGTTGTTATTTTTGATATCAGAAGATTGGGGATGTTTCTATTTGAAACATTGTCTATTTACATTCCTTAGCCCAAAATAGTCTGAAGTGTCAGTATTATGTCTTCATGTTTCTAATAGAATTTTATGATGTTACATCAATAGTTGCAAGTCCCGGGGAGGTATTTTTGCCCTCTCCTGCTTTCGGGAAACCGTATTATGATAATGACTAAGGTCATATTTGTGAAGCAATGCCAGTCTGTCTTTCCCCAATAAGAGAAGAAAGACAGAGTGTGTGTGGTGTTAAGTTGCTGTCAGCACATAGGCACAGTCTGCCTTAAGTAGAGTGATTGTTCTCACAGTTTTCCCCTCCCAACTGCCCTCATTACCTTGTCAAGATGTACCCCATCCCACCAGGTTCCATCCTGGGCCCTCAAAAGAAAATCAGGCCTCAGTCAAGGCCACTCCTGTGGGGCTACAGGACCCAGGACACGTTACACTCCAAGAGTTCCTTCATTTTCTCCTAACATTATTATCGAGATAAATTCTAGTTACAGTAAATAACATCAAGGACAATCTACAAGATGAAAAGTCATAAAACTTCAGGTTGTTGATGTGTGAAAAGGGGAGAGGGGTGGTTTGCTCCCAGTCATTGTCCTAGCACGACCCTATTTGCCTGCTCTCTGTATGTTCACGGTTTTATAAGAAAGCCATGAAAAGTGTAGAGGGTGATTTGTTTGTTTTTAAAGCAAGTATATCAGACCATATACATCTGTATCAATGTCTTCTTAAAAGTAGTCACATTAGGAAGCTGGGCCCTCAATTGAAAAATTCTGTCATGGCTCACCCAGTTGTTACCTCCTTTTTGGATTTGACTTCAGGAAAATCACAATTTATCATACAAACCAGGGCTCATGGAGGGTGCCAGTGGGTACAATTAATAATTAAGTCAGGATAACCTCCAAAACCCAGAGTCCTAGGCAACTGGGAGGGATGATTGCTTTGCTCTAGAGCCACGTGAGAAAATCAGTCTTCGGTATTTTTGAACAAAAATGTTCTGACGCAGCTGATAACTTTCACAAGATTTAACTTGTGATTATCTTTGCTTATCTTCAAACGTAACCCTATTCTGAAAAGGTGAAGACTTATCGTGACGATAGTCAGAAGAACGTGCTTTCTGCTTTAACACAATTCCAAAAGTATTTTGACCAACAGCAGCATCTCTAGAATAGGTAGACTTCCAGAAGAGGAAGAACCCTGGGTGCGCATGCTCTTTCATACATGCTACAACTCACGTTTGCGCACCCCCAAGCTTATTTTGGTTCACTGTCAGGGTCACTTCCTTGTCCCCAGAAAGTAATCTTCCTGAAGTGATGGTTCTAATTTCCTTTATCTCAGAGACAGCTCTGCTCTCAGCACACCTCTTAGACATCTCTGCTTCAAATCAATCCCTGGCATTTTGTGGCACTTTCTAGCCTCCCTCTTTGTTATCACTATAAATCTTAAAGCCACAAAAGTAGGAAGATGTGAAGGAGTTAACATAAGGGTCATATCTGGAAGGGAATGCCCAACTCCTCCATTCATGTGTAACCTGAATTGAGTTGGCTACTTTGGGATCCATCTCATCAAAAGATGTATCCAAAAGAAAAATAAATCTGGCTCCAAAAATCCTTGAAGAGCAAGGGAGGAAGAGAAACTTCCACATGGAAGTGAATTTCCTGGAGAGCCCTCACCTGCGAGCCCTTAGAGACAGGTTTAAAGAGGCTGCCTGCAGAACTGTTTAGTAAATGTGCTAGCAGAAGAGTGGCTCTCCCCAAAACGTCCACCTCCTAATCCCCAGATCCTGGGAATATGTGAGGTTACATGGCAAAGGGTGCAGATGGAATTCAAGCTGCTACTCAGCTGACCTTGAGATGGGGAGATGATCCTGGACTTTCTGGCGAGCCCAGTGTAATTATAAGAAGTGGAAAAAGGAGGCAGAGCGGGAGAGTCAGAGAAAAAGCTGTAATGACAGAAGCGGGGTTAGAAAGATGTTATGTTGTGGGCTTTGAAGATGGAGGAAGGGGCCTAGGAAGGCGGGCGGCTCTAGGAGATGGGGAAGGCAAGAACACAGCCCTGTCCAAACCTTGGTTTTCGCTCCATGAGACCCATTTCAGGCTTCTGATTGTCAGAACTCTACGGTAATAAGTTTGTGTTGTTTTAAGGCACTAAGGCTGTGGTAATTTGTTATAGCATCAACAGAAAACTAATACTTAGCCAAAAAACCCACCAAGATAGGAATAGATAATATGTGTAGTGTACATTGAAGAAATGCTATATAGCTATATATCTAAAAATGAATGAACTAGATTTATATGTCTTGATATGAATAGATTTCAAAATTATAAGTTTTAGAACATTATTTATGATTTGTACAATATAGTAATTATGTAAAATTAAAAATAAAACAAGGTTTTACATTATTTAGAAATATGC
>PVKH010049008.1:0-10145 GCA_004027955.1 Chaetophractus vellerosus | reverse complement strand
TTTTTTTTTAGGATACATCGATTACATAAATGTTACACAGAAATTTTAGGGGTAACCCATATGCCCCACCTCCCACATTTCCCACAACCTCCCACATATACATCCTTCATCAGTGTGGCACATCACCTACAATAGATTCACACATTTTGGGGCTTTGCCACCAAGCATGGACCACAGTTCAGACTATAGTCCACCCTCTCTCCCACACAGTTCTGCATGATACATGATGATATAAAATGGCCTATATCCTCCATTGCAACGTCAGCCAGGACAATTCCCAAGTCCCAATAAAGCCCCCGTATTACAACTGTCCTTCCTTCTCCCTGCCCCCAAAGCATGGATGAGGAGGTAGACAAGTAATTACATATATTGAGATACGTGCTTAAATAGGGTCTAAAGAATTTGTCTGAAATAGGATATATGTTTTCAGTTAGGCTTCATGTTACACAAACTGAATTGTTTAGGATCATTTCTTTATCACTCAAGGGTTAATTATTCTTGTATCTTCCTGTGTTAAAAGCCACAGAGGCAAATTAGAATGAGAACATGAAATAAAAGTACCCAGCCAACTTGCACTCTTAGATAAATAACATCCAAGTATTCTCTGTCATTCAGTGGTTTTTATAAAATGCTAAGAAGGACTATCTCAAAAGAAAAAGGTTGTGGGAACTCCATATTTCAATGAGACATTTTATGCATTTGACATATACCACTACTTTTCATGTCAGGGATAATTCAAAGTGATTAACAAATAACTTCCCAGAAATTTTAGCTACTTTGAATTTTTAGTTGGTATAATTATTTTACCCTGCTTATGCATATGGCTGAAGAAAAGAACAGATTTAAATGAATTTTTCACAAAAACATTTACACAGATGTGCAACTGAAAGTTATTCTGCAGTTAGAGGCCTTATGTAGCCAATAAGGAAAGAAATACTTGCAGGAAATACACAATCATAGTGAAATGGAGGGAGGGAGGGAGGGAGGATGGAAAGAAGGGGCCTAATAAACCATTTAGGAAAAACCAGTCTGACTAACCATGGAATTTATTACATAAAGATAGTAATATATTTATTGATTTTTATTTTGAGCCCTTTGTTCAAAATAGAATAGGAAGTCTTTGTTTGCAGACTTCAAAACTCTGAATCGGGGTATGAAATTTAAGGATTCTTTGGATCTTCTCACTTGTTCACCACATTGAAGAAAATGCAGCACATTTAAATTAAAGCCTGCATTTAAGTTTCATTCCTGAGAACTGACACACAGGAAGCAATAAATATAATAAGAAGTGATGTGATACTCAGCAGCAGCCTTCTTCCTGACAGTGTAGGGAAATGAGAGTTCTAAGGTGAGAGGGCAAAGGAGACAAGTAGAAAGCAAAAGTCAGTTACATGTACACACTAACAGTAAAAAGATAATAATTGAAGATAGCGTTACAAGAAAAGTATGCCCCATTGTTTGAGTTTCGAATGAAAGCTCTCTGAGGATAAAGGAAAATTCTATGTCAGTAAAATAATTGCCTTTCATCTTCCTCCACTAGGATTTCAAACAGCAGGGGATGATACAACCTGCTTAACAATCAGGTTTATCAGCAGCTGAGCAGTTTTACAATGAACAAGTTGGCCTTTTCTCTCCCTAAATGCCTTTTGTCTATGTGGACAGCATGTATTTGGCTTGTGTAAATCAATAATTCACTACTCAGGCAGTAGACCGTGGGTTGACTGGAATTTAGAAGTGATAGAAGAGATTGAATAATGCTTGGAAGAGTATACATGATGTAAAAAAAATGCAAACCACATGTCTATTGGAAAATATATATGACATTTTAATGTTATGAGAACTTAATTTTGTTCAGAGTTTACTGATTTGGATCCTAAATAAAGCTACTCCGAATTCTAGAATGCTTAAGAGGTTAGAAACAGCATTATCATCAAAAGGACTCTGCTTAAGCTCTTCACAGACTAGTTTTTAAGTCAGAACGTTTCTGGATGTTCTTGGGGAAAGTATGTAGACAATAACAAAAATTGGAGTAAAAGTAAAAAGTTTTCTCTACATCTGGTTGAGTTATTAGAAACCACTTCAGATTAACACAGTTATTTAGATTGAGATTTAATTATATCCTTTTGCCTCAAAGAGATATTGTGATCAAATGTGTATATCCTAGAAAAGCACTCTGCTGAACAGATTGTGAATTTTGACACTGAATACTTCCGTTTCCAAATCTCCAAAATGCAATCCTCTGCCCCAACTCAGCACTTGCTATGATGAAATGTGTGTTTTTAGTTAGGAGTTTGTTCAGGTTAAATGTGAAAGATAATAAGTTCTGCTTAAAAGCATATTCTTTTGGTAATCTACACAATTTTCTACAACTTGACATTACACATGGTGTAAAATAGTAAATGGATACCACCAATATCACCATAGTTTTTATGACTTTAAAAGTATCAATTTTAAATAATAGTTTTGTTCTTATAGAAAAAATAACTTAGTTAAAAGCATGCATTTGTTTGCACTTTGATTTATTTCATTGCTCCTAGGTATATAAGCTCTAATACCATCTTGCATTATTTGTTCAACTGTTTTCTTTTCTTTGCATTTTGATTGAATCTTTCCTCCTTGCAGACAAAACATACTGTTGTCATGTGGAAGTTTATTCCTGAGCATATTTAGGCAAATCATTTGCGAGCATTGTGTCACCTGCTGATGTTTAAGGAGAACTCAATAGAGAACAGCTGTTATAAAAATGGATCGGAGACTATCTCATGATTTAGCAGCCATTAGCACTCCGATTGTCAAATCCTAGATTATCATTAAACATATGGTGCTCTGTTCTTATAAAATATTAAAACTGACTTTTCTTATCCCTGAAATCCCGTGGTTTCACTTATACAGTTTTAACTGAATTTTGAAATCTGAATTAAGATGTGAGCACTGCATGCAGTTACACCCCCACTAATACCTAAAAAATGAAGACAATCTTGTTTAATATTTTGTATTATTTTATTATTAAAAGAATATACGGGATTTAACTTTAAAACCCTTCAAATATTCAAATACTATTAAAAATAATATCTCTAATCTATTTTATATAAAAGGACAGGTCTAAAATTAAATCTATCATGGTATAATAATTAAGGTATTTTCAAACATGTTGTCTGAAAATGAATTTTAAAATGTCTTACTGTAGGGGGCTGGCTGTAGCCCGATTGGTAGGGTGCTGGTTTACCACATGGGAGGTTCCAGGTTCGGTTCCCGGGGCCTCCTCGAGCGGGCAGACCGCCTGAGAAGGCAAGCCACTGTAGGTAGGGCAAGCCCACGTGTGCAGGCAGGCCGCCATGCGGTGAGCTGATTCGGTGAGTCGCCACAGTGCGGGGAGACAAGCGGACATAGAAGAACGCAGAAGATGAACACAGCGAGAACAAGCAGAAAGGGGGGGCATATATAATAAATAAATAAATAAATCTTTAAAAAAATAAATAAAATGTCTTACTTTAGTCCCTATATGTCTATGAAATATTTTAGTTTAAAAATCCATATTGCATCATCAGTACATCTCATACCCATTAAATCCTTAAGTTTAATGGCACAGAAGGCTTCCTTTCCAGTTAATAAATCTAGGTATTTAAATTAAACTGGTAGCATATCTTATAAATTTATTATAGGGCTTATTTCACAAACTGAGTGTTTCTTTTATACTTACGCAGTTCTGAAAGGTTGTTTAGCATATGAGATTTTATATCTGTATACAAACATACACACTTAAATAAACAATTCATAGTTTAAGTATTCCGCTGTGTATGGACTACCAAACAGAACCCTGACAGGTGAACTCAGTGACCCCTTGGACATTCTGTTCCTATTTAAAGGGAAGGATTTTACTCTATTCCTCTGAAAACATGCTGCAAAATAGTACATATGTATACTTTTTCACTAATGGCATTTTCATTGCTAACAGTCCTAAATTGGCTCATCATTGAATCTTAGGAGGATTATAACTTTTATGTCATTTTACTCTTAGTATAAGCTGTAAAAAGTTAAGTGAATAACTTTTCTTTTAAAAAGAATAAAAATCCTCTACACCATTGTTTAAAATCTGAAGAGATAATAGTGTGAAGAGAATGTTCAATGTAACAACAGATCCTTCCCACTAAAGGAGGGATAATTTAACTTATTAATCATGCTGCAAGTGACTTAAACATTAAGTAGATCAAATTATATCTTATTATTTTATTAGAGAAGTTGTAGATATACAGTAAAATCACCCAGAATGTACAAAGTTCCCATCTGTACCCCTCCCCCCTTACACACATAGTTTTTTCCCTATTGTTAACACTATGCATGAGTATGGTACCTATGTAACAATTGATGAGTCATTATTATTATAATTATAATATTAACTGTAGTCCATAGTTTACATCCAGTTCAATTTTGTGTTGTGAGTGAGGTTCTACATTGTGATTTTTAAAATTTTTGTTCTGGTAACATACATACAACCTAACATTTCCCCTTTTAGCCAGATTCAAATAAACAATTCATTGGCCTTAATTACATTTGCAATGTTTTGCCGCCATCACCATCATCCGTACTTTTCCATCACACCACACTACCAATTTTGCATTAACTCCCCCATTCCCTACCACTCCCTCAACCATTTTAAACTGTGGTATATACATATAATGGAGTAAAAAGGAATTCCATATTTTGGCAATTCTGAATAATGCTGCTGTGATCATTGGTGTACTATTATCTGTTCGAAGCCCATCTTTCAAATCTTTAGGCTTAAAGAATTGTTCACTGACTATCTTTCTAAGCTGGTATCAACAAGACTGGAATATTTGTGATATTAGGGCAAGAGGTATAATAAAACAATAAAATAGAGTAAATTCTTTTACAGCACCTATATCTGCAAACAGTAAATGATAAAATATCTATGTATTTTTTTAAATGTACCTTTAAGTGGGATTACCAGGTCATATGATAATTCTATATTTAACTTTCTGAACAAACGCCAAACAGTGTTCTACAGCGGCTGTACAATTTTACATTCCCACCAATAATGAATGAGTGTTCCAGTTTCTCCACATCCTCTCTGAACTTATTTTCCATTTTTTCAAATAGTAGCCACTCTAGTGGATGCAAAATGGTTTCTCATTGTGGTTTTGGTTTGCATTTCCCTAATGTTTAATGATGTTGAGGACCTTTTAATGTGCTTATTAGCCATTTATATATCTTCTTTGGACAGGTGCTATTCAAGTCTTTTGACCATTTTTTAAAATCGGGATGTCTTTTTATTGTTTTGTAGGATTTCTTTAGTTATATTATACCCTTATCAGATGTGTGGTTTCCAAATAATTTCTCCCATTCTTATTTATTTATTTATTTATTTATTTATTTATTTATTTATTTATTTATTATATATCCCCCCCCCCTTTCTGCTTGTTCTTGCTGTGTTCATTTTTTTTTTTCATTCTTCTGTGTCTGCTTGTCTCCCCCCCATTGCGGGGGTCCGCGGACTTGCCTGCTCGAGGGCAGCCTTGCCCCGCTTGCGGGGGCTTGCCCTGCCTGTGGCGGCTTTGCCCTGACCACAGCGGCCTGCCTTCTCAAGGCGGTCTGCCCACTCAAGGAGGCCCCGGGAACCAAACCTGGGGCCTCCCATGTGGTAAACCGGTGCCCTACTAATTGAGCTACATCTGGCCTCTAGTTTCTCCCATTCTATAGGTTGTCTTTTTACTTTCATGATAAAGTTCTTTGATGCGTAAGAGTTTTTAATTTTGTTGAGGTACCATTTATCAATTTTTCTTTTGTTGTTCATGCTTTTGGCATAAAGTCCAAGAAACCGTGACTACAATAGTGTCCTGAAGATGCTTCCCTATGTTTTCTTCTAGAAGTTTTAGAGTTTTGGGCCTTATATTTAAGTCTTTGATCTATTTTGAGTTAATTTTTGTATATCATGTGACTAGGGGTCTACTGTCAGACATTTGCATATGGATATATATTTTCCCAGCACCATTTGTTAAAGAGTATTCTTTCCCAGTGGAGAGAACTTGGCAACCGTGCCAAAAATCAATTGGCTGTAGATGTGAAGGATTATTTCTGAAACTCTCACTTTGATTCCATTGGTCTATATGTCTGCCTTTGTGCCAGTCCCATGCTGTTTTTATTACTGTAGCTTTGTAAAAAGTTTTAAAATCAGAAAGTATGAGTCCTCCAACTTTGTTCTCCTTTTTCAAGATGTTTTTAGCTGTTCAGGGCCCCTTACCCTGCCACATGAATTTGATGATTCCTTTTCCATATTTTCATAGAAAGCTGGTGGAAATTTGATTGGGAGTGCATTGAATCTGTAAATTGTTTTGGGTGGAATCGATATCATAAATATATAAAAATATATTAAAAAGTCCTTTATAGCCTTGAGTAAATATATTTCTAGGTATCTGATTCTTTTAGTTGCTACTATAAATGGAATTTATTTCTTGATTAACTCTTTAGATTGTTTGTTACTACTGTATAGAAACTCTACTGATTTTTGCATATTGATCTTTTCCTTGCCACATTGCTGAATTCATTATTAACTCTAGGAGCATTGTTGTTGATTTTTCAGGATTTTCTGTATATAGGATCATGTCACCTGCAAATAGGAAGAGTTTTACTTCTTCCCTTCCAATCTGAATGCATTTTATTTATTTTTCTTGTCTAATTGTTCTGACTGGGAATTCCAGTACAATGTTGAATAACAGTGGTGACACTGAGCATACCTGTCTTATGGCTAGTTATGGGGGAAAGCTTTCAGTCTTTCACCATTGAATATGATGTTGGCTGTGGGGTCTTCATGTATGCCCTTTATCATGTTGACGTTTCTTTCTATTCCTAATTTTATGAGTGTTTTTATCAAGAAGTGGTGCTGGATTTTGACAAATGCCTTTTTAGCATCAATTGAGGTTATCATGGGTTTTTTTTTTTCCTTGAATCTGTTAATGTGATATATTACATTAATTTATTTTCTTATGTTAAACCACCCTTGTATACCTGGGATAAATCCCACTTTGCATGGTGTATAATTCTTTTTGATGATTTTCACATATATATTTTAAAGGGATATTGGTCTGCAATTTTCTTTTCCTGTGTTATTTTGATCTGGCTTTGCTGTGAGGGTGATGGTGCCCTCATAGACTAAGTTAGGAAGCGTTTCCTTCTTTCAATTTTTTTTGAAGAGTTTAAGCAGGATTGGTGCAAATTCTTCATGAAAAGTTTGGTATAATTCAACAGTGGTCCAATGTTTTTATTTGTTGGGAGGTTTTTTTATGACATTGAATAATTTACTTGTAACTGATCTGTTGAAATCTTCTATTTCTTCTAGAGTCAGTGTAGGATGTTTGTGTGTTTCGAGGAATTTGTCCATTTCATCTAGGTTATCTTATTTGTTGGTGTACTATTGTTCATAGTATCCTCATAATCCTTTTTTATATCTGTGGATAGGTGGTAATGGCCTCCCTTTCATTTCACCTCTCTTTTTTTCTTTTTCAGTCTAGCTAAAGGTTTATCAATTTTGTTGATCTTTTTAAGGAAACAATTTTGGTTTTATTGATTCTCTCTATCGGTTTTTCATTCTCTACTTTATTTACCCCTCTCTTAGCTTTTTTCCCCCTTCCTTCTGCTTGCATTTGGTTTAACTTACTCTTCTTTCTCTAGATCCTCCAGTTGTGAGATTAAGTCTCTGAATTTTTATCTTTCATCTTTTTAATGTAATCATTTAGAGCTATGAATTTCCTTCTCAGCACTGCCTTTTCTGTTTTCCATAAGTTTTGGTATGCTGAGTGTTTGGTTTTGTTTTTTGTTTGTTTGTTTGTTTGTTTTTGAACCTGGGGGTTGAACCTGGGGAAGAAGGTGATCAGCTGCTTGAGCCACATCCCCTCCCTAAGTGTTCGTTTTTATTCCAGATATTCCCTAATTTCCCTTGTGATTTCTTCTTAGACCCTTGGCTGTTTTGTTGTTTAATTTGCACATATTTGTGGATTTTCCAGTTCTCCTCCTCCTTGATGTCTTCCTTCATTTCATTGTGGTCAGAGAAGATACACCGTATGATTTCAGTATTTTAAACCTTATTGAGACTTGTTTTTGACCTAACATATGACCGATCCTGAAGAATGACCCATGTGCACTAGAGAAGAACATATATTATGCTGCTGTTGGATGAAGTAGTATCTATTTTATTTTTGAATTCTCACACTAATATTTCATTTTATAGTACTTTTTATTGAGATGGGCTGTAAGATGTGGAGAATTGGAACAAGATGATGCATTTCATAACATTTTTCTAAATATGTTAAATTTTATTAGTCAAAGGATAATTAGTCATTCTATCATTTTTAAATAGATGTCAAGTATTCCTATTCAATCTGCATACACACATACACAAAATACCACTTGTGCCACATTTTAATAGTGGTAAATAAAATCAAGCTGTGTAGCACAGGGAATCCTGCCCTTTTATAACTTAGAGTTTAATTAGAGATATAAAACTGGCATAGACAACAAACATATTTACAATAATAACTCTTTTGTACTCCTCTCTGAGACCAATGTTATGGATTTAAAATTGAATGATAAATCATATGTTTTCTGGCCTCAAAAACTGCATGGGCAAGTGGGAAATAAATTGTGTATAACATAAAAAGTTGGTTAGTTATAGCAGATTTATATAGAAAGTTCCACTGAAGCCCTATGGTGGTTTGAAGCTGTATATACCCCAGAAAAATATTTACTTAAATTTAATCCATTCCTGTGGTTGTGGACCCATTATAAGTAGGACCTTTTGATTAGGCTACTTCAATTAAGATGTTACTCACATCGTTCAGGATGGATCTTAACTCTATTACTGGCACCTTTTATAAGAATGACATTCAGACAAAAAGAGAGAAAGCCACAGAAGCAAAAAGCTGAAGCCAACAAAATCCAGAAGAGAAGGGAAATAGCAGCAGACGTTGCCATGTGCCTTGCCATATGATAAAGAAGCCAAGGATTGGAAGAAAGCATCATCTTGATGATGCCTTGATCATTCCTTCACCTGGACATTTTTTCTAGCCTTATAACTATAAGCAAATCAATTGGCACTGTTTTCACTGAACCATTCCATGGTATTTTCTTTAAGCAGCCTAGGAAACTACATCCCAAAACAGGAATGTCCAATTTTTCCTAGGAGTGTCTAAAATAGTTCCATAAAAGGTCAAGAGAATGACCAAAAGGGAGAAATATTAAATATAAATGAGTTTTTATGGCTAAGAGATTTCAAAGTGAAGTCTGGATGTCATTCCAGAGGTTATACTTATGCACATCTCAAAAGGACCTCACTGACTGCCACAGTAAACAGTGCCTCAAGCAGGGGTGCTCCTGAGGCCTCTATAGACATCTAGACCCTATAGGCAGGGCAGACAAGCCCAGGAAATTGGGCGCCCTGTCAGTGGGTTTTATCTTGGAATATATGATAACCTATCCCCCCAATGTACTGTCTTTGGACTCATTTATAATTTTCCTACACATGACTCTTCTGCTCCTTTTATTTGAATCTATAATGAGCCCTATACCTATCAAATATGTGTCCTAGAGACTTACATCTTCCAGCTGTTTATATGCTGATTGAGCTCTGAATCTCAGCAGAGCTGCAGCCAAACAGAGGAAAGCAATAAAAATAACAAAAATAAATTACTATTTATCGAGCTACTCCTTAACCATTTTCTGCATAACTTTTGTCTTTCAAATCTCTTACGAAGTTGTCCTTCTCTCAGGGAAGTCTTCTTTGCCTACCTCATTCCCAATCCTCAACTAATTTAAACCACCATGGTATATTTTCATATCATTTTATCTTTTTTTTTAAAAGATTTATTTTTTATTTATTACATCCCCCTCCCCCTTCTGCTTGCTCTTGCTGTGTGTCCATTCTTGTGTTCCTCTCTGTCCACTTTTGTCTCCCCCTGTTGCGGCAACACGCCGAGACTGGTCACCACCCAGGCGGCTTTGCCCCGCTTGTGGGCGGCTTCTGCTTCCATTCACGGCTGGCTCTGCTTCAGTTCGCAGGTGGCTGGCTGCGCTGCGTTCGCGGGCGACCTGCCCTGCCCCTGGCAGCTTTGCCCTGTCCGTGGCAGCTTTTTGCC
>PVKH010049007.1:0-10140 GCA_004027955.1 Chaetophractus vellerosus | reverse complement strand
CTGTGTGTCCATTCTTCTGTGTTCTTCTATGTCTGCTTCTTGTCTCCCCCCGCTTTTGCGGTGATGTGCCGAGTCGGCCCTCCGCTCAGGTGGCCCGCCCCGCTCGTAGATGGCTCCATTCCGTTTCACGGGAGGCTCCGCTCCGTGTTTTGTGGGCAGCACAGCTCCGTGTTTTGCGGGCTGCTTGGCTCCGTGATTCGCGGGTGACTTGCCATACCCATGGCGGCTCCACCTGCCCGTGGCAGCTTTTTGCCTTGCCCACGGCGGCTTTGCCCCGCCCACGGCGGCTTTGCCCCGCCCACGGCGGCTTGTGTTTCTCAAGGCCGTCTGCCAGATCAGAGAGGTCCCTGGGAACCGAACCTGGGGCCTCTCATGTGGTGTACCGGTGCCCTTATCCACTGGGCTATACAGCTGGCCCCTAAAATATTTCTTGAAATATGCCACCTCAATATATTTAATCAAGTGATTTTTATTGCTTAAATTATGTATTTGAATACTTTTCTTTATTCCAATTATTCATTTCTTTCTTCAGGTATACCATTTATGAATATTTGCATTTATTTCATCTATCTTCTATATCTATTACTGCTCCCTCCTTTTTAAAACTATTGTTGATTTTCATTTCATTTTGCTAACATTTATCAAACTCTGTACTCCTTGCCATTTACTGGGTTATGAACAAAATCTATTTTTCCTTTTGTAGGTATTATTTTTTGTGATGCTTATATATTTTGTTTTATACTTCCTTCCTGTATTTTCACAGTTATTTTTCATTTTCTTTCATTATCCCATCATATGTTCCATATGTGCTTGTATATCTACACTTTTATCTTTATTTCAAAAGTTTTTAAGTTCATGGAAATATGCTTTTTTCATGATTGTCATATACTAAGTAGCAACATTTTCTGAAATGTGTTTTTCTTCTTTCTTTCCTCTCTTTCTCCCTTGCAGTACCTTTGTAGAAAGATAATGCTATTCTCATTTTTTATTACTTATTTTTACATCTTACAACAGCCATGTATAGTTTTGTTCTGTGGAAAGTTTCAGGGCAGTACTGAAGGATAACAGGAATTCTTTCTGGCTTGAAATGCAAGTTCCTATGACACAGAGTTTTCTTTGTATATGTGTTTATGTGTGAGTGGTGGGGGCATAGGTAGGATGTGGGTGTTTTTCTTCACTCCTTTCTGATTAACCCAGTTTATCAACTGTAGTGCTGATCACAATTCAATTTGTCTTCTACCTTGGACTGCTTTCTACAAGTGTGATGTGATTGTGTGTTTCTTACTTGCTTCCCCTGCTACTCTGTGGTACCAAACAGGATCAAGGGAAGATCCCACTACTATGTTGGGTAATTGCTTCCCGTATTTATTCGTTTTGATCTTCATGGTGAAAATCTAGTGGAAAAACCTGAGTGGTCAGGTTTGCCTGGGATTAATGACTTTAGTTGCTTCTTCTTAGAATGAATATTCCTGCACTTTCCCTGACTCCTGCTTTTTCTTAAATTTCTTTTTTATTATACTGCTTTTGGTAGATGTTCCTCATCTGTTGTAGTTTTGGGTTACAGATGTCCAAGTTTTGTTGAAGATGATGTTTGTATTTATGTTTTTTAAATAACTATTCTCATTGTTTAGGCAGTTCTTTTTGAAAGGAAATAATGAAATGAGAAGTATTATGACATGACCTTAAATTTTGAAATCCATTCTATTGACTACACTTTTCTTAGTAATCTAACCACACTGCTATACTCATTGTGCACTATAAAACTATAAAATAGAACTATATTCCTTTCACACATATTAAACTGTTATTCATCATAGATCTCACCATGCCAGGTGCTGTTCATCATCAACAAAGAACATTTTTCAAGGAAGACTTCCACTTGCTACCCAATTTGTGTGCCATTTATGATAAACAAATTAGGAAGTGAATATCAAATTTTATTTACCTAATAAAATAATTGATGCTCTCCTCAGGTATACTCGGGAGCTCCTCAGGAATCCTAAGGTATCAGATATAAAATCTGTAATATAGCCTGAATGAAAAATGATCTGGGAATAAAAAGGGAAAAAAATACTCTTTCAAATGTTGAAATATCACATTTGCTCCCTCCAGAGAAGCTTCAAGAGAAAAGAACTTGTTTGCTCATACCAAATCAGGACCTCTAGGCACTATAGGCAGGGCAGACAACCCCAAGAAATCAGCACCTCATTGGTGGGCCTTACCTGGGAATATATGATAACCTATCTCCCCAATGTATCAGAGTTAGTCTCATTTATAATTTTCCTACACATGGTTCTTCTGTTCCTTTTGTTTGAACCTATAATTAGCACTATACCCATTAAGTATATGTCCCAGAGATTTAAATACTCAGTTTGCTCATATGCTGGTTGAGCCCTGAATCTCAGTAGAGTTGCAGCCACACCTACTCTCCAGTTCATCAGACTCTCCCAGAGCAACTAACAAAAGGATGATGATGGACAATGCCCATCCCAAAAAGCAGAGAGTATCTACAACTGCAAGCAAGACAGTTTTATCCATCTGCCCCATGGGATATAAGCCCCCTCTCAATTGGAAGCAGAGTGGGCATCACCATCCCAAAATCCTTAAGACTGAGGAATGAACAAATATAAGGGGGGGAATGCAACTTTGGATCAAAGTAGGCTGATTATTACTCTAGTAAAGGAAGAACTTGTAACATTGAGATAAAGACAGTGATCACCAGAGGTTCTGGAGGGAGGAAGGAAGGGAGGGAGAAGAATAGGTGTAACATTGGGCATTTTGGGGTCATTGGAATTGTTTGGCATGATATTGCAATGACAGATACAGGCCATTAAACATTTCGTCAAAACCTATAACCTATACTGTGCGGTGCAAAGTATAAACCATAATGTAAACTATAGTCCATAGTTAATAGCAATGCTTCAATTTGTGTTCATCAATTGTAACAAATGTACCACACTAATAATGAAAGATGTTTTTGATGGGAGAAAGTGTGGGAAGGGGAGGGGTGGGGTATATGGGGATCCCCTATATTTTTTATGTAAACTTTATGTAATCTGAAGCTCCTTTAAAAATAAAGAAAAAATTTTTATTAAAAAAAAACTTGGGGAGTTCCATGTTTGAACTTTATTCTTCAGCTTGCAGGTATTATGCAATTTATTTTGATTCCCAAACCCAACTCTGTGCTTCTAAATTTTGGTTAGCAATCTTCTACCCCCGTTTATCTATCATTCTAGTTCATTCTGGTTTTCAGAGGGCTGGCTCTTGAGGCTGTGGCAAAGTAATACCAATTTTCCTTTTGGTGATCTGGAATGGTCTTCCTACCTTTATACCTGTTCATAGATCAAAGTAGGTGGGTTGGAGGAAGGAGAAGAAAACCCTGATGATCAGTGTTGACAAAGAAAAAGTGGAGAATTCCAATTTTCTCTGGTCTCAAGCCCTGGCTCTAATCACCAATTATTATCTTTTATTCACATTTCTTCTCCAAGATCATCCTTGTTCCCATCACACTTTTCATCACTTTGGATATCTGTTAAGTTTTGTCCATAACTCTTATGGTTAAAAATTGAAGGGTCACTTACAAGATTGTTACAGATGTTGAGCACCACGAGTTCAAAATCGTAATTTTCATCTTCAAGCAAACATGATGTTGTCCACTTTAATTGTGAGGCACATATGTCAAGGGTATATTTACATGCCTGTGAGGAAGAACAAGGCCAATGAGGATCTGTTCACCTGATGTTACGTAAAGACTGTGATCTCAGGAAAACTAAGGAAAACAGGACCACAAGACTTACTTTAACTACTCTTATCTCTATATCCTCCAAAAACAGGATCAGAGGCACCAGGGCTGTGAGGACCACGTTGTTCAGCATCCATGTGTACTGACTCATATCTTTGAGCAAATCTCCAAAGTGCCGGATGGCCATACTCCGAATGCCTGCATTTCCCTGGAATACACATGCCAGAAAGGCCTCGTTGAGGATAACAACAGGGTTACTTTCTTTGAGCACATGTATATTGTGACAGTTTGAGATTATTTATGAATCCCCAAAAGAGAAAGATTATGTTTGTAAACTGATCTATTCTGGGTGTGATACCCTTTGATTACATTGGATTCAGGTGAGGGGCCCTTGATTACATTACCTGTTAAGATTAGGGCTTTGATTCGACCATGTCAGTAAAGTGCGACTCAGGTTGAATCCTTACCCCCTTGGTGGGCTGATTTAAATGGACACTCACTCAAAAGACACACGTGAAGAAAGAGAGCTCTGTCAGTTTTAATCCTGGGGCCCTGAGGAGAGATGAGCCCTTTTTCCTGATGGCTTGCAGCTGAGAGAGAGGATGTCTTGAGAGACAAGCCCTATGGCAGCCTACAGCTGAGATCGGGAAGAAGCTGGGCCTGCAGAGCCTTAAGAGGAAAAGGAAGCCCAGGAAGGAGAGACCAGGCAGAGATCAGCAATCATCTTGCTTCAACATGTGGCAACTGGCTTTGGTGAGAAAGCAACCTTGAGTTGGACTGTTTAAGGCCTTCTAACTGCAAACATTTATCTCAAATAAATACCCTTTATAAAAGTTAACAGATTTCTGGCACTTTGCATTGGCACTCCTTATGGCAGACTATTACACATATATACATATATATGAAATTATTATAATTTATTTATTATCATTTATTTTTAGAAAACATTTATCTTGCATCTAAGTAGTCAGCTCTTCTTTTGATTTTAAAGTAAGGTTTGACTTATCAAAATTCAGATTGCACTAAAAAAAAATTCCCTGTAAAAAGTGAGTTTCTTCAATTCAGGAAGATGATTATAATAGCATCCTAAAAGTATAAACTTGAATAATCTGCATGATTTAGGGATAACTTCTATAAGTTAGAAAATGTATTAGAGTAATGTAACCATTATATATTCAAATACTGGAGACCTTTGCAGAGTTGCCAGTGAATACCAATGGTAGCTCTTTGTATTCTGGCATAGACCAGGTTTTCAAGGGCTACTTGAGCCAAATACTAAGGTGATTGGATTATAAAGTTTCTAGAAGAGAAAAATTGCAAGTCAGAGGAAGAGGTTAATTTTTATATGACAGTACCTTCCAATTTAAAAAATGCTTATGAAATAATTTGCAAATAATTTTTACATGGATATTCCAACCACTTGCTAGCTGGTGACCTTGACCTTGGCCAAATGATCTATTTTTTTCTGCCTCAGTTTCCTCATCTGTAAACTGGAGAGAATAAGATTGCTCAGAGGGGTATATAAGTTTTTCATGAAAATACCTTAGAACCATGCCAGGTACATAGTAAGTGCTCAATAAAATTTAGCCACTATTATTGTTACTATTATTATCATTCTATTTTTGTGAAAATTATTTTGCCATTTGATTCTTTCCTTCTATAATTTAATAATATTGTGCCCTTTTTCAAGGAAATGAGTAATTCAGAACCTAAAAATTTTGGCAATATTACTTACTAAGTAATAATTTGTTTCACAAAGAACTCATAGTGGAAGTCTAAAAATAGATTTTCCATGGCATATTAAAATGTTCTTATTTATTAAGTTTTATATGATAATAAGCATGTATACTGAGCATTGCACATATCAACTCTAATCCCCATAATATGCCTCTTACATTCCCTTTTTTACATATCGGGAAACTGATGTATCAAGACACTGAATCACTTCCATAAGATCCCACAGAAGCCAAACAGGGATTTGAACCCCAGCAGTCCAGTCCCAGGGTTAACAATATACAACCACTAAGCTATATTTCTTCTTTCATCCAAGGACAGAGGCTGTTCTTTGATTCTCCTTTTTTGTGGAGAGACTTTTCCATATTCTCAGAGTGTACTTAAAAAAAAACAGTACTTACCTGACTAATATTAGGAATCTCTGGAAAAGAGATGGTGGCTCTGTACAAAATGTCTATCTCTGTTGACTTATTCTGGGATGTAATATCATTGCCTCAATTGGGGCTTCAGCTGGCCTACAAGATCTAACGATCTCGCATATCTAATGATGTAACTCACATGATCCATAAGGGGACAGTAGCTGGAAGCAATTCTTGTACACACAGAGGAGTAGGTCATCTTGTCCAATTTGCCTAAAAGCCTTCGGAGGGTGAACAAGGCCCGAATTACAACAGTTTTGTCTTTGGACAAGAAGGCATCCAGGATGGATAGCAATAAGCCGCAGACATTTTCAATCTACATATGAAAGGAGGAAAATGGTGGAATTTTGGATCTAGAAGAAGACTTGAGCTAGCATTTGGGGTACATGCTTCTGAGTCTGGGCAACACATGGTGGTGTGCTAGAGCTAGCTCACGAGGGTCATTGTCAAATTGTCAAAAATTTTGTGAGCTGGTTGTTAAAAACACCATTACTAAGATTAGATTATATAAAATTACAATGGAATAAAAATGGTAATCAATACTCAAAAGTTACCATTTCCTAATTCTTTTGCTACATTTTAATATTATCCATGCTCTGGAGGTTATTTATCTCTATTGTATCTGTATGGCAGAAATACTACTGTCCTGCTGTGTACCTCTTCCCAAGTCTGTGTTTAGTGACATCACCTTGATAACTTGAAATCAGCCATGATGGGAATATTTACACCAGGGAAATTGAGCTTGTTTCCTGGAGAGCTGGTTGCTAAACATTTATCAATACTACTGGCGATGTAATCTGTAAAGCAGGTGTGTGTCATCTCTTTGGACATGAGAGCCACTGGTGGTAGGGCTGAGCAAAGCAAGGGAGTCAAGTGCAGATCAGACCCAAACAGCATGTAAGGAAAGGAAAAACATGAAAAGAGGGCACCAAGGAAAAGAAAGAAAAGCAGGGAAGAAAAGTAATGAAGGAAAGAAACTTTGATTGAATAAATACTATTAGTTAAAATAATAGTTTTAAATAGAAAAAAATAGAGGAAAGGACTCTATCAGTACTAGAGGCAGCTTGTATCTGACTGGGGAGTTGAGTCTTTACCAAAGAATATGAAACCTCATCCCAGGTTATTCTTTATTACTTCTCATTTACTTTCCTAGCCTTGCCACAGAGTCTCCCTCTCAGTTGTTAAAACATTGGGAAGTGCATTAGACAAGGCAATAGATAAGGCAAAAAATAATTCCAAAAGAAGAGTGTACACTGTCAATAAATCTATTGACTTCTATGATTTATTTAAAGCAAACAAACCATGGCTCATTTCATTCTAAATGCAAAATGGGTGTCCACTGACTTTAAATTTTCAGAGACTATGCATAATATTAGATTTATTATTACATCAGCATTCATTTATGGAATATCTACAATCTCAGCACTGTGCAACGTACTTGAGAATTACAAGAGAATAATAAAACATAAGAGCATGCTTAGATTCAATCTATCTAGAAGGCAACATATATTCACATGGACACAGTGAGAAACATTATAAGACAGTGGCACTCAGCTTTAACCTGTATCAGGATCGCCTGGAGGACTTCTGAAACACACATTGCTGGATCCCACTTTCAGAGTTTCAGATTCCGTAGGTCTGAGGTGGGACCTGACAATTTGCATTTCTAATAAGTTCCCAGGTGCTGCTGCTGCTGCCAGCTCAGGAACCATGCTTTGAGGACCACTGACGTAAACTATTACGTAAGCAAGAGCTCACAGTTGATATGGCTCTGAGAAGCTGATGGAGATTAGAATATTCAGTGATGTTCGACTTGAGCTTATCATTAGAAGATGAGAAAAATGTGGGTATATATGGAGGAAAGTGTAACGAGTAGAAGAAAAAGTCGGAGCAAGTGCTCTGAGATAGGAATGAATGAGAGAGAGAGAGAGTGTGTGTGTGTGTGCGTGTGTGCACAGGTGTGTTGGAAGGAGAATTAACCGGTGTGTGTGGTCAGACTGTCTGAGGGGGAGTATTCTTGTAGAGCAGTGCTGATAAGTAAATTCTGAGTGAAATGAATTATTTTCCAGAAAAAATATAAGGTGCTAAAGCTACTGAATTGACTTAACACATCCATTCAACTCATCTTTACTGTAAAACACTAGGCTTTGAAATTGTTTTAGCTGCAGAGAAACTGAAAATATTAATGTATCATCAATAAGGATATTGAGCAATAGCAGAACTTCAGAGTATGACTTTGATGGTGCTGGAAGACACAAATCACACACACACACCTCATTGACAACTGGTGCCATGCTTGCAATTTTTTGAAGGCTCAGTTTGCTAACTGAAGAATTTGAGTCATTGACCCAGTTTCTGAAAAGGATCAGAAATTCTTCTGGGAATGGGTCCTTGAAGAAGTTATTCAGAAGCTGAAAGAAAACACAGTTAATAAGTTTATAGGTAGGTTAAAGACCAAAGTGCAAGATTTCTGCCTGTCATAAAAATTAAGACACTTTCAGTAAAAGAGTAACACAAGTCATACAAAAACTCCAATTACTTCTATCTTATTCCTACATATATTTCTGTGCTCAAAGAAAGAGACAATAACAGTCAGAATAGGGAATAGCTACTTTGTTGTATATATATATATATAATTTTTTCTTTATTTTTGGAAACCACATGACCCAATTTAAATTGCCTTCCTATTGCCGACTGTGGTAAGGTATTCTGGTGAGTGATTTCCTTGGCAGTGAGTGTTTACACGTGCTGGTAGATGAGGCCTTCTGTGAACCTGCCCCTTGCTAGGTAATGGTTATACACTGGTGAGCAAAACGGTCTCAATCCATGACCTTGGTGAGTTTGTAGAATAGCTGGAAAGACAGATACTACACAATGTTACTATGCTATAGTATAAGTACAATTTTAATGAAACAAGAGTTGCCAACTGTCATCATTAATAGGAAGGAAAGCTACAGGATGCCAAAAGAGCATTTAAAGGAGAACTGACTTTTGGTTGTGTGGTCTAGATTGAATTTTAAAAGAGAAAGTGATATTTAGATTTGAACTTGAAGACTGAGGTGGCATTTGGAGAAGATCCCTCCAAGGATGGTCTGTTAAACAGAGTTCTCCTGGGACACAGAACCAACTGGATATCTATACTTAATATATATAAATATATAATATGTTGATATTTATTAATATAGTATATAATATATTTAATATATACTTAGTTGTTTTCTGCTATATAATATATAATATAATGTAGTTTAAAACTTATATCAATATACACTAGCACTAAACTTTCTGAGCAAAAGTTAAGATATTTTTACAAATATTTTTGTCTCTGGGATATATCTCATTAAAGATGTATAGTCAAAGCACTAAGTAAATAAGTGACATAATGTAATTATATTACCCATATGGTTATGTTATTAATTTGATACATAATTAAATTCATTTGTATCTGTTTTAGATTTTGCTTTATATTTTTTCTTCATTTAATTTTATTCATTCAATAATAGCCATTCAAATAAAAAATACCCAAAAAGTTGTACTTATAGTACTCTCATTCCCATCCCTATCCACTTTGCCCCATTCCTCCCACCTCTTATAAGTAATAATTTTCATTAATAACTGTTTTTTCCTTTTATATTTTATGTATACATAAATATATAAAATATATTTATAATATATAAATATATATATATTTTTGAGGTACCAGGGGCCGGGGATTGAACCCAGGACCTCATATGTGGGAAGCCAGGGCTCAACCACTGAGCCACAGAAGTTTCCCTGAGTTGATTTTATCATTTGTTTTGCTGTTTATTTTTCAGGTAGCACTGGGAACTGAACCCAGGACCTCCCATGTGGGAAGTGGGAGCTCAACTGCCTGAGATACATCTGCTACATCTGCTCCCAGTATATATTCTTATATTCTTTTATAATATAAAATAGAAAAATATAGAATTTTATATAATAAATACAGTTATATATGGTATATATATTTTATTCCCAAAGAATAAATCTATATTTTATATACTGCCATAGCATATAATATTCTTTTTCTTAAAAGATTTATTTATTCCTGCCCCCCATTGTTTTGCACTTGCTGTGTCTGTTCGTTGTGTGCTAGTCTTCTTTTTAGGAAGCGCTAGAACTGAGCCTGGGACCTCCCATGTGGTAGGCGGGAGGGAGCTCATTTGCTTGAGCTACCTCTGCTCCCTGCTTTTTTGTATCTTTCATTGTTATTCCCTCCTTATGTCT
>PVKH010049006.1:0-10144 GCA_004027955.1 Chaetophractus vellerosus | reverse complement strand
TACAGCTGAACTCGTGAAGGAAACAGAAGCTAAGCCCAGAGAGAAATGCAGCCCTGGGAACAGAGGAACCCAGAAGCCTGAACCCTGGAGACATCGGCAGCCATCTTACTCCAACACGTGGACTTTGGTATGGGAAGAAATTTATGCTTTGTGGCCTGGTAACTGTAAGCTTCTACCCCAAATAAATACCCTTTATAAAGACCGACCAATCTTTGGTATATTTCAAAAGTCACTCCTGTGGCTGACCAAAACATCAATGAAACCAGTATTTGGCTTAGTTTTCAAAACTAAATAAAAAACTACATTACAGACCATTAGGTAAAACCAGAAATTTGACATTGATTGTACATGAAATAAAGTTCTTAGGCATGAATGAAACCAGTATATGGCTTAGTTTTCAAAATGGAAGTAGATATTGAATTCAAAGTGTTAGGTAAAGCCAGTGTTCTGACATTGATTGTAAGGTAAGCAAGTTTACAGCCATGTTTAAATCTGATTCTTGCTTAGTTATCAAAATGGAAGAAGATACTGCACTAACAGAGCATTAGGTAACAACAGTGCTTTGCTCTTGATTGTAAGTGAAAGTGCATAACAGACAATGAATCAGGTATCTGACTTAGTTTTCAAAATTAAGAACATATTGCATTCACAGAGCATTAGGTAAAACCAGTGTTTTGATATTGAATGTAAGTTAAAGCAGGTGCATAGCAGTCAGTGAAAAATAATTCTTGCTTAGTTTCCAAAACTAAATCACATACTGATTTGAAAAGGCTTTAGGTAAAACACATGTTTTCACATTCATTTTAGTTGAAAACAAATGTATTGCAGTCAATGAAACATGTAACTTGATTAATATTTTTATAACTTAAGCACATACTGAATTCATAGAGCATTAAGTAAAACCAGAGTTTTCTCATTATTTTCATGTGAAAACAACTCCATAAAAGTCAATGAAACATATATCTTGCTGAGTTTTCAAAACTGAATCAAACTCTCTTTCCACAACTATTAGATAAAATCAGTGTTCCTCATTGTTTGTATGTGAAAAGTTGATAGCCCACAATGTAACATGAATCTTGCTTTGTTTTCAAAACAGAAGTACATACTGATTTCTCTGAGCAAAACCAATGTTTTCACATTCGTTGTAAGTGAAAACTAATGCTTAGCAGTCAATGAAACATTTATCTTACTTAGTTTTCAAAACTGAACTACATACTGATTTTAAAAAGCTTTAGGTAAGCTGGTGTTTTCACATTCATTCAAAGTGAGAACAAAAACATACTAGTCAATGACACATATATCTTGCTTAGTATTCAAAATAGAGGCAAAACTGGTTTCCCAGAGCATCAGGTAAAACCTGTGTTTTCCCATTGGTTATAAGTGAAAACAAGTCCATTGCAGTCAAAGGAACACTTACATTACTTAGTTTAGTTTTATTGTAAGAGAAAACAAGTCCAAATAGTTTATTAAACATGTACCCTGCTTAGTTTTCAAAACTGAAGAGCATATATTTCACAAAGTGTTAAGTAAAAGCAGTGATTTCACATTCATTTTAAGAAAAAAAAATTGCATAGAAGTCAATGAAACAGGTATCTTAAGTAGTTTTCAAAACTGAAGCACATAATGATTTCAAGGAGCGTTTGGTAAAACCAATGTTTCACATTCATTGTAAGTGAACACAAATGGATAGCCATCAAGGAAACATTTACCTTACTTAGTTTTCAAACTTGAACACATGGATTTCAAAGATTGTTAGGTAAATCCAGTGTTTTCACATTCATATTAAGTGAAAACAAAGTCATAGCAGTCAGTGAAACATGGATCTTGCTTAGTTTTCAAACCTGAAGCCCACTCTTAATTCTCATATCATTTGTAAACCCAGTGTTCTCATTGTTTCTAACAGAGAACAAATCCAATGAGTCAATGAAACATGTATCTTGCTTAGTTTTCAAACTGAAACAAATATTCTTTTCACAGAGCATTAGGTAAAACCAGAATTTTCTCATTGTGTGTAAGTAAAATCAAATGCATTAGTGTTTTCTCATTCATTTTAAGAGTAAACAAGGGGGCCCAGCTAGATAGCTCAGTGGATAAAGAGTGCACAGGGGTATCACATGGGAGGCTCCGGGTTCAGTTCTCGGGGACCTCTCCAAGCGGGCAGACGGCCTTGAGAAAGGCAAGCCACTGTGGGCGGGGCAAAAGCCACCATGGGCAAGGCAAAAAGCCACCACAGGCAGGGCGGAGCACCCACAGGCATGGCAAAGTCACCTGTGAAAAGCGAAGCTGCTGCCTGTGAAGCACGGAAGCTGGCAGCCCACAAAAACATGGAGGACTGCTGCCCACAAAACATGGAGCGGAGCCGCCCATGAAAACGGAATGGAGCCACCCATGAATGGAGCGAGCCGCCACCACAGAGGGCCAACTCAGTGCACCGCCGCAAAGACAGGGGGAGACAAGAAGCAAAGATAGAAAAACACAGTAGAATGGACACCCAGCAAGAGCAAGCAGAAGGGGGGATATGTATTAAATAAAAAATAAATCTTTTTAAAAAAGAGTAAACAAGTGCATAGCAGTTAATGAAACATGTATCTTCTTTAGCTTTTAAACTGAAGCAAATACTCTTTTCACAGAATGTTCAGTAAAACCAGTGTTTTCTCATTGTTTTTAAGTGAAAACAAGTCCATAGGAGTCATTGAAGCATGAATCTTGCTTAGTTTAAAAGGTGGAAACAAATATCAATTTCTAAGATTTAGGTAACAGTAGTGTTTTCACATTCATTATAGGTGAATGCACAGCCATCAATGAAACCTGTGCCTTGCTTAGTTTTCAAATCAGAAGAACATACTGTTTCCCAGAGCACTGGGTAAAACTAGTGTGTTCTAATTGTTTGAAAGGGAAAGAATTTCCATAGCAGTCATTGAAACATGTATTTTGCTTAGTTTTCAATAATGAAGCACACATTGGTATCTAAGAGCATTAGGTAAAACCAGTGTTTTCACATTATTTACAAGTGAATACAAGTCCACAGCATTGATGAAATATGTATCTTGCTTAGTTTTAAAACTAACCACATATTGATTTCAAAGAGCTTTCTCATTGAAAAGCTCAAATAGTTGTCTCATTGTTCTTTGTAAGTTTAAACAATTACATAATAGTCAATGAAATGTGTATCTTTCTCAGTTTACACAACTGAATCACATACTGATTTCACAGAACATTAAATAAAACAAGAGTTTCTTATTATTTGTGAATGAGAACAAGTCCAAATAAGTCAATGAAACATGCATTTGATTAGTTTTCAAAACATAAGCACTCTTTCCACAGAGCCTTAGGTAATACAAGTGTTTTCTCATTTTTCATAATTGAAATCAAGTGCATAATTGTCACTGAAACATGTATCATCAATAGTTTTCAAAACTGAAGAACATAGTGATTTCAAAGAATGTAGGTAAAAACCAGTCCTTTAACATTCATTTCAAGTGAAATAAAATGCATAGGCTTCAAAAAAACATGAATATTTCTTCATTTACAGAACAGATACACATACAGATTTCCTGATCTTTAGGTAAAACTAGTACTTTCTCATTGTCTTTAAGTGAAAACACATCTGTAGCAGTCAATGAAACACATATCTTTACTAGTTTTGAAACTGAAGCGAAAACTCTTTCAAAGAACATTATGATGAACCTGTTTTCTCATTTGTGAGTGACTTCATAGTAGTCAATGAAACATGGATTTTGCTGAGTTTAGAAAACTGAGTCACATATCAAAGAACATAAGGTAAAACAAGTGTTTTCTCTTTGTTCCTAAGTTAAACAATTGCTTAATAATCAATGAAATATGTACCTTGATTTGTTTCCAAAACCCATCACATCGTGATATCAAAGAATGTTAGCAAATCTAATCTTTTCACATTCATTGTAAGTGAAACCAAGTGCATAGCTGTAATGAAACATTCATCTTGCTTATTTTTCAAAATTCAACCACATTCTGATTTCAAAGAGCATAACAGTCAATGAAACATTCATTAAACTTAGCTTTAAAAAAATCACCTACTGAATTCAAAGAGCATTAGGTAAAACCAGTATTTTGGCATTGGTTGTATATGGAAAACAGTATTCAGTAGTCAATGAAATAAGTATCTTTCTTAGTTTTCAAACCAGAAGGCCATACTGTATTCACAGTGTGTTAGGTAACCCTACTGTTTTGAAATTGAATGAAAGAGAAAACAAGGGTGTACCTGTCAATGAATTGATATCTTGCTTGGTTTTCAAAAATGTAGCACTTATTGCATGCAGACCTCATTTGGTTAAACCAGTGTTTTGGAAATTATTGTCAGTGAAAAAACATGAATAGCAGTCAATGAAACAAGTATCTTGTTTAGTTTAAGAAATATAAGAGCATAGTGTATTCCCAGAGCATTAGGTAAAACCAGTGTATTTACATTGATTGTAAGTGCATAGCTTTGTCTGAAACAAGAATCTGGTTTAGTTTTCAAAATGGAAGAAGATACTGCAATCACAGAATGTTAGGTAAAACCAGTGTTTTCACATTGATTGTATGTGAAAGCAAGTGAATATCAGTCAATGAAACCATTATCTGACTTCATTTTCCATACTAAAGAATCAACTGCATTCACAGAGAATTTGGTGAAACCAGTGTTTTGACATTGATTGTAAGTGAAAGCAAGTGCATAGCCATGAATGAAACCATCATCTGACTTAGTTTTCAAAATGGAAGAAGATACTCCACTCACACAGTGTTAGGTAAAAACAATGATTTCACATTGATTATAAGTGAAATTAAGTGCGTAGCCAAGAATGAAACCAGGCTTAGTTTTCATAACTGAAATAGATACTGTAGTCACAGGGTGTTATGTAAAACCAGTGTTTTAGCATTGATTTTTAACTGAAAACAAGTACATATCAGACAAAGAAACTTGTATCTTTCATGTTTTAAAAACTGAAGCACATATTGTTATGAAGGAATGTCAGGGTAAACCACTGTTTCACGTTCATTTTAAGTGAAAACATGTGCATAGCACTGAGTAAGACATGTCTCTTGCTCAGTTTCTCAAATGAAGCACATACTTATTTCAAACAGCATTAGGAAAAAACAGTGATTTTACGTTCACTATAATTGCAACACATTCGTAGCAGTCAATGAATCATATATGTTACTTGTTTTCAAAACTGATACACATATTTAAAACAGCATTTGGTTAAGCAAGTCATTCGTTGTAAGAGAAAAATAAGTGCATAGCAGTAAATGAAGCATGTGTCTTGCTTAGACTTCAAAACTGAAGTACATGCTGACTTTGAAGAGCTTTAGTGAAAATCAGTGTATTCAGATTCATTGTAATTGAAAGCAAGTGCTTATCACTCAATGAAACAGGTACCGTGCTCTGGTTTCAAATCTGAACCACATACTGACTTTGAATGCATTAGTTAAAACCTGTGTTTTTTATTCCTTGTGAAAACAAGGAATTCAAAGTGAAAACAAGTGCGTATGAGTCAAAAAAAAACTGTACCTTGCTTTGTTTGCAAAAGGAAGCACATACAGATTTCAAAGAGCATTCAGTAAAGCCCCCATTTCACATTCATTGTAAGTGAAATCAAATGAATAGCAGTCAATGACACATGTACCATGCTTAGTTTACAAATTGAAGCACATATTGATTTCAAAGACTGTTATGAAAAACCAGTGTCTTCATTTCATTGTAAGTGAAACCAAGAGAATGACATTCAATGAAACACTCATCTTGGTTAGTGTTCAAAACTGAAGCACATACTGATTTCAAAGAGCCTAGGGTCAAACAAGTGTTTTCACATTCCTTGTAACTGATGACAAAAACATATCAGTCAAAGTACCATGTATCTTGCTTAGTTTTCAAAACCAAACCACATATTGACTTCAAAGAACATTCAGTAAAACCGGTGTTTTTCATTGTTAGCAAGAGAAAACAAGTTCATAAGAGCCATTTATTTTTTATTTTTTATTTTTTTTAAAGATTTATTTACTTTATTACATATCTCCCCTTCCCCCCTGCTGCGGCGATGTGCCGAGACTTGGTCACTGCACAGGCGTGGCTTTCCCCACTTGTGGGAGGCTTCTGCTTCCATCACAGCCAGCTTTTCAGTTCGCAGGTGGCTGGCTGCGCTCCATCCGTGGGCGACCTGCCCTGCCCGTGGCGGCTTTTGCCTGTCCGTGGCAGTTTTTTGCCCTGCCCACAGCGGCTCCGGCCCGCCCATGGCGGCTTGCCATTCTCAAGGCGGTCTGCCCACTAGGAGAGGTCCCCGGGAATCAAACCCAGGGCCTCCCATGTGGTATGCCAATGCCTTATCCACTGGGCTATCCAGTCGGCCCTCATAAGAGCCATTTAAACATATCTTTCTTAGTTTTTAAAACTGAATCATATAGTCATTTCAAAGAGAATTAGGTGCAACCAGTGTTTTCACATTCTTTGTAATTCCAACCAATTGCATAGCATCAATGAAAGATGCACCTTGCTTAGTTTTTGAAACTGTAGCACATACTGATTTCAAAGGGCATTAGGTAAAACCAGTGTTTACTCATTGTTTGTAAGTGAAAAAAGTGCATAGCAGTCAATGAAACATGTACCTTGATTAGTTTTCTAAAGTGCTGCACATATTCATTTCAGAGTGTTAGTAAAACCAGTGTTTTCACATTCATTGTAAGTTAACACAAAACCTTAGTAGTCAAAGGAACATGTATCTTGCTTAGTTTTCAAAATCAAATTACATACTGACTTCAAACAGCCTAAGGTAAAACCAGTGTTTCACATTCATTGTAAGTGGAAAAAGTGCATAGCCATGAATGAAACAAGAATCTTTCTTAGTTTTCAAAATCAGAACTCCTACTGAATTCAAAGAGCATTAGGTAAAACAAAAGTATTCAAATCATTTACCAGTGTAGCCAAGTGCAGAGGGATCCAATGAACATGTACTTTGATTAGTTTTCAAAATGAATCACATACTGACTTCAAAGAGCATAAGGTAAAATCAGTGTTTTCACATTCATTGAAAGTGAAAACAATTGCATAGCAGTCAATGAAACATGAACCACGATTAGTTTTCAAAAATTAAGCACATATTCACATAAAGAGTGTGAGGTAATACCAGTCTTTTAACATTGGTTGTAAATGAAATTAGTGCATAGCAATCTATGAAACAGGTACCTTGCATAGTTTTCAAAATTGAAGAACATACTGACTTCAAAGAGCATTATGTAAAACTAGTGTTTTCACATTCATTGTAAGTAAAAACATGTGCAGTGGACTCAATGAACATTGTATCTAGTTTAGTTATCAAAA
The DNA here is from genome assembly GCA_004027955.1 of Chaetophractus vellerosus. Taxonomy (NCBI): domain Eukaryota; kingdom Metazoa; phylum Chordata; class Mammalia; order Cingulata; family Chlamyphoridae; genus Chaetophractus; species Chaetophractus vellerosus. The sequence continues at coordinate 2,811 of PVKH010049006.1, read as the reverse complement.
GTGTAGTACTTATTACAAAGAAAGTTAGTTAAAACCAGTGTTTTCACATGCATTTTAAGAGAAAAGAAGTGCCTAATAGTCAGTGAATCATTCACTGTGCTCAGTTTTCAACACCAAATCACCTACTGACTTCAAAGAGTGTTAGGTAAAACTAATGTTTTCACATTAATTGTGCATGAAAACAAGTGCATAGCAGTAAATCAAAAATGTATCTTGTTTGGTTTTCAAAATTGATGTACATGCTGAGTTCAAAGAACATTAGGTAAAACCAGATTACTCACATTCATTTTAAGTGAAAACAAGTATTTATCAGTCAATGAGACAGGTACCTTAATTAGTTCTCAAAATTGAAGCATATACTGATTTCCAAGAGTGTTAGTTAAAACCTGTGTTTTTATATTTATTGTAAGTGAAAACAAGTGCATAGCAGTCAATGAAACATTTACTTGCATAGCTTTCAAAACTGAAGTGCATACTAATTTCAAAGAGCATAAGGTAAAGGTAGTGTTTTCACATTCATTATAAGTGAAACCATATACAGCACAGTCAATGAAACATATATCTTGCTTAGTTTACAAAACAGAACAACATACTGATTTCAGGAATGTTAGGTAAAACCATTGTTTTCACATTCCTTGTAATGAAACCAAGAGCATGGCACTCAATGAAAGTTCCATCTTGCTTAATATTCACAACTGAAGCACATAACGGATTACCAAGAGTGTTTGGTAAAACCACAATTTTCACATTCATTGTAAGTGAAAGCTGCATAGTAGTCATTGAAACAGGTATCTTGCATAGTTTTCAAACAGAAGCAAATACTCTTTTCACAGGGCATTAGGTAACACCATTGTTTTCTCATTTTTAAGTGAAAACAAGTCAATAGCAATCAATGAAGCATGCATCTTGCTTCATTTTTAAGCTGAATCACATACTCATTAAAAAACCATTAGGTAAAAACATTGCTTTCACATTCTTTGTGTGTGAAAACAAGTGCATAGTAGTCAATGAATTACATATCTTTCTTTGTTTTCAAAATTGTATCACATATTCACTTCAAAGAGTATTAGGTAAGACAAGTGTTTTCACATTCTTTGTAAGAGAAAACAAGTGCATAGCAGTGAGGGAAATGTATCTTTCTTAGTTTTCAAAACTGGAGCACATGCTGAATTCAAAGAGTGTTAGGTAAAACAAATGTATTTGCATGCAATGTCAGAGACAACAAGTGAATAGGAATCAAGGAAACATGTACTTTGATTAGTTTTCAAAACTGAACAAAATACTGACTTCAAAAGCATTAGGTAAAGCCAGGGTTTTCACATTCATTGTAAGTGAAAACAGTTGCAGAGCAGCCAGTGAAACATGTATGATGATTAGTTTTCAATACTGAGGCAGTCCTCCAAACACATAAAACCAGTGTTTTAACATTCATTGTAAGTAAAAGTAAGTGCATAACAATCTATGAAACATGTATCTTGCTTAGTTTTAAAAACTGAAGAACATGCTGTGGTCAAATAATGTTGGATAAAATGATGGTTTTCAAAATCATTGTAAGTGAAACAAGTGCATAGCAGTCAATGCAACATGCACCTTGCTTAGTTTTCAAAACTGAAGCACATACTGACTTCAAAGAGCATTAAGAAAACCAATGTTTTCACATTCATTGTAAGTGAGAACAAGTGCAGAGAAGCCAATGAAACATGTATCTTGGTTAGTTTTCAAAACTGTAGCAAAAACTTATTACAAAATTTGTTATATAAAACCAGAGTTTTCACATTCATTTTAAGACAATACAAGTTCATAGTAATGAAACATTCATTGTGCTTAGTTTTCAAACCAGAATCATGAACTGACTTCAAAGAATATTAGGTAAAACCATGTTGTCACATTCATTTTATTTGAAAAAAGTGCATAATAGTGAATGAAAAATGCATTTTTTTAGTTTTCAAACCTGAAGCACATGCTGTGTTCAAAGAGCATTAAGTAAAACCAGTTTATTCACATTCACTGTAAGTGAAAGCAAGTATTTAGCATTAAATGAAACAGGTACCTTGCATAGTTTACAACACTAAATCCCATACTGACTTTGAAGAGCTTTAATTAAAACCCATGTTTTCATATTTATCATAAGTGTAAACAAGTGTATCACAGTCAATGAAACATATATCTTCTTAATTTAAAAATTTGAACCACATACTGCTTTCAGGAGCATTTGGTAAAACCAGTGTTTACACATTCATTTTAAGTGAGACAAAAAACATAACAGTCAATGAAACATTCATCTTGCTTAGTTTTCAAAAGTGGAGCATATAGTGATTTCAAGGGCATTAGGTAAAATCAGTCATTTATCATTGTTTGTAAGTGAAAACAAATCCATAGCTGACAATGTAATATGCATCAAGCTTAGTTTAAAAAATGGAAGAAGATAATGCATTCACAGAGCATTAGGTAAAACCAGTGTTTTGGCATTGATTGTAAGTTAAAACAAGTTCACAGCATCAATGAAAACAGTGTCTGGCTTAGTTTTCAGAACAGAAGTTCATACTGTATTCACACAGCACTAAGAAGAACTGGAGTTTTGACATTGACTGTAAGTGAAAGCAAGTGCTTATCAGTCAATGAAACCATTATCAGGCTTAATTTTCAAAAAGGAAGATCATACTTCCTTCACAGAACATTAGATAAAACCAGTGATTTGACATTGTTTAAATAAAAGCAAGTGCATAGCACTCAATGAAACCATTATCTAAGTTATTTTTCAAAACTAAAGAACAATCTGCATTCACATGGCATTCATAAAACCAGTGTTTT
>PVKH010049005.1:0-10168 GCA_004027955.1 Chaetophractus vellerosus | reverse complement strand
GACTAAACAAAGGGGGGGGGGGGGGGATCGGAAATCCAGAGTTACCACATCAAAATATTAGAATGTCTCGTTTTCAATGAAAAAAAAAAAGAGAGGCATGAAAAGTGTAGCAGTTTGGCATTATTTATGAGTTCCAAAAATAGATATTGGATTATGTGTGTAAACTGGTCTGTTCCTCTGGGCATGGTTAAGTTATGATCAGGGCTTTGACTGGGCCATATCAGGAGGGCATTGAGCCCTGCCCCTTGGTGGGTGGGGAATCAAAGATAAAAGACGTGGCAAAGGATAGAGTTGGAGCTTTTGATGTTGGAGTTCTGACGCAGAGTCTTGAGCTGGAGTCCCAGGAAGTAAGCGTACAGAGGAGCTTGGTTGTGAGGAAGGAGAGAAGGTCCCGGGATAGAGACGAGCTGTTCGCCTGACAGTTCACAGCTGGCCTTGTGGAGTGAGGCAAAGCCTAGAGAGCCTCATAGTCTACAGCTGACCTTGTGGAGTGAGGCAAAGCCTAGAGAGCCTCATAGTCTACAGCTGACCTTGTGGAGTGAGGCAAAGCCTAGCAATTCTCATAGTCTACAGCTGACCTTGTGGAGAAAGCAGAGGAGTTGAGCCCAGAGAGAAACGCAGCCCCGGGAAGAGAGGAACCCAAGAAGCCTGAACCCTGGCAAATGTCAGCAGCCATCTTGCTCCAACACATGGCCATAGACTTTGGTAAAGGAAGTAACTTATGCTTTATGGCCTAGTAACTGTGGATTTCTAACCCAAATAAATACTCTTTATAAAAACCAAATGGTTTCTGGTATTTTGCATCAGCACCTTTTTGGCTGACTAATACAAAAAGGAACAAGAAAATTTAATTTATTCACAAGAAAAAAAATTAACAAAAACTGCCTCTGAGGGAGCCCAGACATTGGACTTACTAGACAAAGACTTTAAACCACTGTCTTAAATATGCTCAGTAAGCTAAAGGAAACCATGGACAAAGAATGTAAGAGAACCTGTTTTATTGTATTTTTGGTTGTAACACCTCATTTTTCTTATATGATTTAAAAGACAAATGCATAAAACAATAATTATAGATATGTTAATGGACCCACACTATATAAAGATATAATTTGTGACAATAATAATATAAAGAGAGAGGGGCAGAGCTGTATAGGAGCAGAGTTTTGTCTATTGTTGAAGCTAATTAGGATTAACTCAAAGTATATTGTTATAAGTTTAGGATGTTAACTGTAATCCTCAGGTAGCCACTGAAAATATAACTAAAAATATACAGTTGCAGGATACGAGATCAACACGAAAAAGGAAATGAGAAAGGAATCAAAATGACACACTACCAAAAAATCAATGAAACACAAAAGAAGGCAGTCGTGGAGTAAATTGAGTAAAAAAAAAAATACATGACATACAGAAAACAAAGAAGAATAAAGCAAAATTAAGCCTTTCTGTACTAGCAATTATTTTAAATGTAAATGGATTAAACTCTCCAATTAAAAGCTAGAGATTGGAAAAATGGATAGAAAAAATGATCCAATTATATGCTGTCTACAGAGGCTCACTTTAGATCAAAAGACACAGAGAGGTTGAAAGTGAAAGTAAAAAGGTATTCCATGCAAATGGTAACCAAAAGAGAGTTGGCGTGGCTATAATAATATCAGACAGAAGAGACTTTAAGCCAAAAACTGCTACAAGACACAAAGAACGACGTTATATATTGATAAATGGTCAATCCATCAAGAATATATAACAATTATAAACATTCATGTACCTTACAACAAAGCTCCAAAATACATGGAGCAAAATTTGACAGAATTGGAGGGAGAAACAACTCCACAATAATAGTTGGAGACGTCAATACTCCACTTTCAATAATAGACAGAACAAGCAACCTTAAGATCAATAAGGATGCAGAAGGCGTGAGCAGCACACCACGAATCAAACAGACCCACCAGGCACACACAGACCACCACCGAGCGGGAGCAGAACACACATTCTAGTCAAGTGCACGTTGAACATTATCCAGTGTGGACCACGTTTTAGGCTCAAAACAAGTCATAATACTTGCTTAATTTTTTTCAAGTAGAGAAGTTGTACATTTACAGATAAATCATGTAAAAGCACATATATTCCCTCTATTATTAACGCTTTGCATTTGTGTAGTACCTTTGTTACAATTGATGAAAGAATATTGCAATTGTACTGTTATCTATAGTCCAGAGCTTACACTAGGGTGTATTTTTTCCCCAATATACCACCCTATTATTAACATCTTGCATTAATGTAGTATATTTGTTATAATTCATGAAATAACTTTTAAAAAATTTTTTAATTTTAATTTTTTTAGAAGGTACGGGGGTTAAACCCAGGACCTTGTCCATGGGAAGCAGGTGTTCAAACACTTGAGCTACATCTGCTCTGTAGATCATTTTTATAATTGTGCTATTAACTAAAGTCCATTGTTTTTAATAACGTTCACTGTGTTGTACAGTCTTATCATAAAAACTTAAAAAGGTTTAAATAATACAGTCTATCTTTTCTGACTACAGTGAAATGAAACTAGACATCAAGAACAGAAGGAAAACTAGAAGAGTCACAAATATGTGAAAATTAAACAACACACTCTAAAACAGTCAATGGGTCAAAGAAGAAATCACAAGAGAATTTAGAAAATACTTTGAAATAAATTATAACAAAAACACAACATACCAAACTTTTGGGATGTAGCAAAAGCAATTCTCAGAGGTAAGTTTATAGCTGTAAATGCCTACATTAAAAAGAAGAAAGATCTCAAATAACCTAATTTTAGATCTTAAGGAAATAGAGAAAGTGAACTAATCCCCAAACTAGAAAAAGAACGGAAATAATAAAGATTAGAGCAGAGATAAAAGAAATAGAAAAAGAGAAAACAATAGAATCCACAAAACCAAAAGTTGGTCCTTTGAAAAGATCAATAAAATGGACCAAACTTTGTCTAGACTTATTAAGGAAAAAAAAAGACAAAAGAATCAAATTGCTAAAATTGGAAATGAAAGTCGGACATACTGCCAAACTTACAGATATATAAAGGACTATTAGAGAACATTATACTATTAACAATTGTATGTCAACAAATTAGATAACCTAGAGGAAATGGTCAAATACCTAGAAACTCATAAACTACTAAAACTGATTCAAGAAAAGAAATTTAAAAAATCTGAACAGACCTATAACAAGTAAAGGGAATTGAATTAGAAATTAGTAATCAAACAACTTCCCATACAGAAAAGTCAAAGTCCAGACGATTCATTGGTAAATACTAACAAACTGTTAAAGACGAAATAACACCAAATTATTCTCAAACTCTTCCAAAAATAGAAGAGGGGACACCTTTCCTAACTCATTCCAGGAGGGCAGCAGTACCCTCATACAAAAACCAGACCAAGACCCTGCAAGGACAGAAACCACCAGCCAATATCCCCTAACAAAATTCCTGCAGAAGGAATTCAGCAGCATATTGAAATCCCGCCATGACTAAGTGGGCTTTATCTCAGGACTGGAAGGGCTGCTTAACACACAAAAACCAATCAGTGGAATACACCACATTAGTAGAAGGAAGGGGAAAACCCATGATCCTCTCAATTGATGCAGAGAAACATCTGACAAAATCCAACCTCCTTTCATAATAAAAACACTCAACAAACTAGGAATATAAGGAAACTTCTTCAGTATGATAAAGAGCATTTATGAAAAGCCTGCATATAATATCATGCTCAACGGTAAAAGAAGGGAAGCTTCCCCCTAAGACTAGGAACAAGACAAGGATGCTGCTTTCACTACTTCGATCCAACACTGAAATGGGTATTCTAGCCAGAGCTATTATGCAAGAAGAAGAAATAAAAGGCATCCAAATCGTAAAGGAGTAAATAAAACTATCTCTAGTCGCAGATTTCATGGTCTCATACATAGAAAACCCCAAAGAATCCATGCACAAAAAACTGTTACACCTAATATTAAATTCAGCATAGTTGCAGGATACAAGTTCAAAACATAAAAGTCAGTTGTATTTCTGTAGTCTAGCATGATCAATCCAAAAAGGAAATTAAGTAAACAAATCCCATTTACAATAACATCAAAAAGAATAAAATACCTAGGAATAAGTTTAACCAAGGAGGTGTAAGACTTTTACACTGAAAACTATGAAACATTGCTGAAAGAAAGTAAAGAACTAAATAAACGGCAAGGCATGTTCGTGGATTGTAAGACAATATTGTTAAGATGCCAATTCTACTCAAAGCAATCTATCTATAGGTTCAATGAAATCCTTACTCAAACCCCAACAGCTTTTTTTAAATTTTTACAGAAATGGAAAAGGTGATCCTAAAATTCATATGGAATTGCAAGGGACCCTGATTAGTAAAAATAATCTTTAAAAAATAATAACAAATTTGGAGGTCTCATACTTCCCAATTTCAAAACTTACTACAAAGCTACAGTAATCAAAAGAGTGTGCAGCTGGAGTAAGGCTGGACCTATAAATCAATGGAATAGAATTGAGCAACCAGAAACAAACCCACACATCTATGGTCACTTGATTTTCAACCAGGGTGCCTAGACCATTCAGTGAGGAAAGAATCGTCTCTTCAGCAAACGGTTCTGGGATAAGTGGATAGCCACATGGGAAAGAATGAATTTGGACCCTTACCTCACACCATATACAAACTTTTCTCAAAATGGTTCAGACCTAAATATAAGAGCTAAAACTATAAAACTCTTGGAAGAAAACATACAAGTGAATCCTCAGGACTTTGGATTTGGCACAGTTTTAAAGATATGACACCAAAAACACAAGCAGCAAAAGAAAAAACAATAAATTAGGCTTCATCAAAACTTAAAACTTTTGTGCATCAAAGGACACGATCAAGAAAATGAAAAGAAAACCCATAGATTGGGGAAAATCTTTTCAAATCATATATCCAGTAAGGGTCTAGTAGCCAGAATATATAAACAACTCTTACAACTCAATAGCAAAAAGACAAACAGCTCAGTTTCTAAAGAATGGACAAAGGACTTGAATAAACATTTCTCCAAAGAATATATGTAAATGATCAACAAGCACATTGAAAGATTTGCGATGTCATTAGTCATTAGAGATATCCAAATCAAAACCACAATGAGATGCTGATTCATACCCACAAGGCACTGCAATAAAAAATGAACAAATCCGAAAATAACAAGTGTTGGCAAGAATGCAGAGAAATTGGAACCTTTGTACATTGCTGGTGTGAGTGTCAAATGGTGCAGCCACTTTGGAAATCAGTTTGGTAGCTCATCAATGAGTTAAACATGGAAATGCCACATGATCCAGTAAATTCACTCCTAGGAATACACCCCCCAAAATTGAAAACAGGTGCTCACACAGAGACTTGTAAAGGCGATGTCCCTGCAGCACTCTTCACCATTGCCAAAACGTGGAAACAGCCCAAGTATCCATCAACGGATGAATGGATAAACAGAACACAGTCTGTCCACACAATGGGATGTTATTCAGCCACAAAAGAAGTGCTGACACAACCTCCAACACGATGAGCCTTTAAAGAATGTGTTAATACATGAAGCAGACCCAAACGCTGCACATTGCCGATTCCATTTAGAGGAAATATCCAGAATAAGCAAATCCATAGGGAACGAAAGCAGATTTGTGTCTACCAGGGGTTGGCTGGAGGGGATGGAGATGGGCTTCTCAACGAGAATGGGGTTTCCTTTCTGGGTGATGAAAATGTTTTGAGACTAAACAGAGATGATAGTTACACTAGGTGTACTAAATAAATGCCATGGAATTGACACTTAAAAATGGGTAATGTTTTATGGTATGTGCATTTTACCTCCATAATAAAAGAGATAATAAAGGGAAATGATGAACAACTTTATGCCAATAAAAGCAATATTATAGATGAAGTGGGAAAACTTCTTTAAAAAACAATTTATCAAAATTGACATAAGATAAAATGAAAATATGAATAGGCCTATATACATTTTAATAATTGAATTCATAAACCTTCCCCCAAAGAAAACGCCAAGCCCAGATATTTTCTCAGGTGAATTCTATTAAACATTTAAAAAGGAATTAACACCAATCTTACACAAGTTCTTTCAGGAAACAGGAGAGGAGAGAACATTTCCAGATCCATTTAACGAGGCCAGCAATACCCTCATACCACAATCTAACAAAGGCATTGCAAAAATAGTATAGGACAACCAGCAAGATGGCGGCAGGGTAAGGTGCCCCTAAACTCAGCCCCTGCTACGGGGCTGTTGGTGATCACCCAGAGCTCTCTAAAGCACCTGTTTGGGGGCTCCAGGAGACCAGAAGAGCATCCTGCAACATCCTTGAAAGAAAGGAAGGAGGAGACTGCCCGTCTGCAGAGAAGAGTCGAGAGTACAGCACTCCACGCCCCAGAGGCCGGTGCCCATCCTCCACTGGCACCACAAGCCGCCCCGGGAGCTGTAGTGCGGCTGTAATTGGAAGCTCCACTCCCCAAAACCGGGGAAGGAAGAGACAATTGAGCATCAACGTCAGCTACAGATTAGTAAACTATTTTTTAAAAAGATCATATTCCTAAGAACAGCTAAAGTTTGAGCCAGACCAAGTCAGAAAGAGGCCAGTAGCCGCCATTTTAACTCTGCCCCTGGCATGAGGGGAAGCCGGGCCGACTGAAAACCACAGTGCTGGTAGAGACCAGCTTTTTTCCATGCAGGGCAAATTGCAGCTCTAGCCTAAGCCCCAGCCCCACCTCTAGCAGGGAGGAAGCTGGGGGAGCTGTGCCAGCCTCTCTGGGTAAATACAGGTCACACTGCGGAGGCCGGTGATCATACTACTCTGGTGGCACAAGCCGCCCCAGGAGCTATTCTGTGGCAGGAATTGGAAGCTCCACTTCCCAAAAGCAGGGGAGGAAGAGACAGTTGGCCACCGATTTCAGCTACTGATTAGTAAATTCGGCTGGCTAAAGTATAACCCTAAGAGCAGCTAAAGTTTGAACCTATCCAAGTCGAAAAGAGGCCAGTAGCCGCCATTTTTACTCTGCTCCTAGCATGAGGGGAAGCCGGGCTGATTGAAAATCACAGTGGCAGTAGGGACTGGCTTCTTTCACCCAGATTGGCCTGCACTCCTAGCCTAGGCTTCAGGCCCTCCTCTAGCAGAGAAGAGGCTCGTGGGCCCTGCACCTGCCTCTCCGGGTAACTGCAGGTACATTCAGCTGGCACAGACTGAATATTGGAAGTCTACTGGGGCAACTGTGGTCATTTTGGACCTGCACGGCAGAGGTTGCTGCCCACACCTGCAGCTCCATCCCTGTCCCAGGCAGGGGAGAAAGGGGCATGAAGCTTCATCAGCCTCTCTGGGCAACTATGGTCTAGGCCTGTACGACTTGGATTATTAAACACGGCTCTGTCCCTAACCATGGCAAAGGAGAAAGTTGGGAGAAGCTTCTTTGGTCCTTGGGGCAATGAGGGCAGCTTGAGACTCCACAGCTTATAACACCAACTACATCCTTGGCTCCTTCTACACAACCAGCAAGGGAGACAGGGCAAGAAAGCCCTAAACTACAGAGAGAAACTGCACCCAGAATAAATATATCTAGTCAGCCAGATGCCAAGACACCAACAAAAAATTACAATCCACACCAAGAAACAGGAAGATATGGCCTACTTAAAGGAACAAGATAAGCCTCCAGATGACATAAAGGAGTTGAGACAACTAATCATAGATGTTCAAACAAATCTCCTTAATAAGTTCAATGAGGTGGCTAAAGATATTAAGGATATTAAGAAGACATTGGATGAGCCCAAAGAATTTGAAAGCATACACAGAAAAATAGCAGATCTGACAGGAATGAAAGGTGCAATCAATGAAATTAAAAATACACTGGAATCTTATAATAGCAGATTTGAGGAGGCAGAAGAAAGGATCGGTGAGCTTGAAGAAATGGCCTCTGAAAATGAACATTCAAAAGAACAGATGGAGAAAAGAATGGAAAAAACTGACCAAGGTCTCAGGGAACTAAACGATAGCAAAAGACGTACAAACATATGTGTCAGGGGTGTCCCAGAGGAGAACAGAGGGAAAAGGGGCAGAAGGAATATTTGAAGAAACAATGGTAGAATATTTCCCAACCCTATTGAAGAACATGGATATCCATGTCCAAGAAGCACAACATACTCCCATTCAAATAAATTGGGATAGACCAACTCCGAGACACATACTAATCAGAGTGTCAAATGCCAAAGACAGAGAGAGAATTCTGAGAGCAGGAAGAGAAAAGCAATGCGTAACATATAAGGCATAGCCAATAAGATTAAGTGCTGATTTCTCACCAGAAACCATGGAGGCAAGAAGACAGTGGTATGATGTATTTAAGATACTGCAAGAGGAAAACTTCCAGCCAGGAATCTTATATCCGGCAAGACTGTCTTTCAAAAATGAGGGCAAGTTTAGAATATTCACAGATAAACAGAAACTGAGAGTTTGTAAACAAGAGACCTGCTTTGCAGGAAATACTAAAGGGTGTGCTACAATCTGAAAAGAAAAGACAGGAGAGAGAGGCTTGGAAGAGAGTCTAGAAATGAAGATTATAGCAATAAAAGTAACTAAAAGTATCAAAAAGGTGGTGAAAATAAAATATGACAGATAAAACCCAAATACTTAAGAGTAAACTTAACCAATGATGTAAAACACTTGTATTCAGGAGACTACAACTCATTGTTAAAAGAAAATTTTTAAAAAGACCTAAATAATTGGAAGAACATTCCATGCTCATGGATTGGAAGACTAAATATCATTAAGATGTGAATTCTACTCAAATAGATAAGCAGATTCAATGCAATCCTGGTAAAAATTCCACCTGCATTTTTTAAGTAAATGGAAAACATGGTTATCAAACTTATTTCAAAAGGTAAGGGGTCCTGAATAGCCAGAAACATATTAAAAAGGAAAAGCAAAGCAGGAAGACTCTCACTTCTGGATTTTAAATCATTTTACCTAGCTACAGTGGTAAAAATAGCATGGTACTGGCATAAAGATAGACACATAGACCAGTGGATCTGGCTTGATGGTTCAGAAATGGACCCTCAAATCTACGGTCGATGATTTTTTGACAAGCCTGTCAAACCCACCCAGCTCGGGCAGAACATTCCATTCAACAAGTGGTGCTGAGAGAACTGGATATCCATAGCCAAAAGAAGGAAAAAGGACCCCTTCTCACACCTTATACAAAAATTAACTCAAAATAGATAAAAAACCTAAATATAAAAGCAAGAACCATAAAGTTTCTAGAAGAAAATATAGGAAAATATCTTCAAGACCTGGTGGTAGGTGGTGGATTCTTAAAGGAGGTAAGAGGAGGACTGAGGTAGACTACTGATGTTTAATGTAGGTAGAAGATTTAATTAACTTTACTGTAAAAGTGTGGAAACGTATAGAGTGGATGGTAACACATTATAGTGAGTAGCAGCTGGTTCATAAATCAGAATGTGGCTGAAAGGGTAGTCTAGGGATGCAAATGCCAATTGAAAGAAAGCTAGAGAATAATCTAGGGACTGGATAACACAGTAAACCCAAATTCAAGGATAGACAAAATGAATCCGTGATGATAGAAATCAGAATGGCCATTGCCTAAGGGCCTGAGGACTTCCTGGAGGGGCAGAGGAGAACATTTTGGGGGATGAAAATGCTTTCTGTCTTGAGCAGGGTGCAGATTCACTGGTGTACGACCATCACAATCCATCCTGCCCTTCAAGGCGTGCATTTCCCTGGATGCAAGTGTGAATTCTCTTTTCCTGGCACCACATCCATGTGCGCGCACACCTGAAAACTATTACTGACCCTGTTGCGTATATTAGCAATTCTGAAGTTTCTTCCTGTATATTCTAGACTTACGAAAAAATAACGTGACCACGATTCCCACTTTGGAGATGCGAATTGCGGTTGTAGAAGGTGGGAGACTAGAACTCCACAGATTGACTGGAAACAGGATGAGATGTAAACATAGGTTGGTGTTTGTAAAGAAACAGTTACCTGTCCTGCCTGCTGAGAAGACCTAGATGTAAGACCATTAGCAATGAGCACACCTCGCGCCCGGAGCCTGGCTTCTAAAGACCATCCTTCTCAAAAAGAAACCAGGGGCTGGCTCTGGGGATG
>PVKH010049004.1:0-10149 GCA_004027955.1 Chaetophractus vellerosus | reverse complement strand
TGACCAGAGGTGCGTTTGTACGCTGATTCATGAGCTGTTGCCAATGGTTTGGCTGGATGATCAGGGACTTGGAAGGAACATGATTGGAAAATTGGTGACAAGGAGGTCTGGGGAAGAGGTATGTGGATAGACCTTTCTGATTGGGCAAAAAACATGAACATATTTGTGTCTCATGTGAATGCCCACCAGAGGGTGACTTCAGCAGAGGAAGAGTTTAATAATCAAGTGGATAAGATGACATGCTTTGTGGCTAATACTCAGCCTCTTTCCCCAGCCACTCCTGTCATTGCCCAACGGGCTCATGAGCAAAATGGCCATGGAGGTAGAGATGGAGGTTATGCATGGGTTCAGCAACATGGACTTCCCCTCACCAAGGCTGACTTGGGTCAAGCCACTGCTGCTTGTCCAATCTGCCAGCAGCAGAGACACACACTCAGCCCCCGATATGGTACCATTCCTCAATTTGACCAGCCTGCTACCTGGTGGCAGGTTGACTACATTGGGCCGCTTCTACCATGGAAGGGGCAGTGATTTGTTTTAACTGGAATAGCCACACACTCTGGCTATGGGTTTGCATTTCTGGCATGCAATACTTCTTCCAAAACTACCATCCGTGGACTTACCGAATGTCTTATCTACCGCTATGGCATTCCACACAGCATTGCTTCTGATCAAGGAACCCATTTAAAAGCAAATGATGTGCGGGAATGGGCACATGTCCATGGAATTCACTGGTCTTACCATGTTCCCCATCACCCTGAAGCAGATGGACTAATAGAACGGTGGAATGGCCTTTTGAAGACTCAATTACGGTGCCAACTAGGTGGCAATATGTTGCTGGGCTGGGGCAATATTCTCCAGGAGGCTGTGTATGCTCTAAATCAGCATCCTCTCTATGGTGCTGTTTCTTCCATAACTAGGATTCATGGGTCCAGGAATCAAGGGGTGGAAATGGGAGTGGCACCACTCATTATTAGCGCTAGTGACCCGCTAGGAAAATTTTTGCTTCCTGTCCCTGCCACCTTAAGCTCTGCTGTTCTACAGGTTTTTGTCCCAAAAAGAGGAGTGCTGCCACCAGGGAACACTACAATGATTCCATTGAACTGGAAGTTAAGATTGCCACCTGGCCACTTTGGGCTCCTCTTGTCTGTGAATCAACAGGCAAAGAAAGGAATTACTCTGCTGGCTGGGTGATTGATCCTGTCTATCAAGGGGATATAGGACTACGTCTACATAATGGGGGTAAAGAATAGTTTGCCTGGAATGCAGGAGATCCTCTAGGGCGTCTCTTAGTACTGCCATGCCCTGTGATTTAAGCAATGGAAAATTGCAACAACCAATTCAAGCAGGACTAACAATGGCCCAGAATCTTCGGGAATGAAAGTTTTGGTCACCTCACCAGGCAAAGAACCACAGCCAGCTGAAGTGCTTGCTGAAAGTAACAGGAACATGGAATGGGTAGTGTAAGAAGCTAGTGATAAATATGAACTTCGACCATGTGACCAGATACAGAAACAAGGAATGTATTAGTCATGAACCCTTCTTCCTCGTTCCGTTATGAGTATGACTGTATATGTACACAAAATGAATTTCTTGTTTTCTTCCCCAAACTTTTCCCCTATCATATGAAAAGTTGTATTAACTACATGTCATAATATTTAAGGATGTCAAGTTTAAGAGTGAATATTGCCCAAGTTCTTGCACCATACTCTGTGGGGAATTAATGCATTTCCGGTTGTATGTAGGGGAGTTAAACATTGTTAGGCAGAAATATATATATATGTATGTTTAATGGTTTAAGTTTTATGTAATTATGAATTCTAAAAATATAAATTGGATTATGTTTGTAAACTCATCTGTTCATCTGGGCATGATTGGTTTATGATTAGGGTTTTGACTGGGCTGCAGTGAGTAGGGCGTTGAGCCCCACCCATCTGTGGGTGTGGTCTCAAGTTTAAAAAGCAAGACAGAGATTTAGAGAAGCAGATTGGAGAAGCAGTTCTGATGTTGGAGTGAGCTGTTCACCCGATAGTCTACAGCTGGCCTTGTGGAGAGACACAAAGCATAGAGAGCCTCATGGTCTACAGCTGAACTTGTGGGGGAAACAGAAGCTAAGCCTGGAGAGAAACGCAGCCCTGGCAGGAGAGGAACCCAAAGGCCTGAGCCCTTGCAGACATCGGCAGCCATCTTGCTCCAACACGTGGACTTTGGTATGAGAAGAAACTTATGCTTTGTGGCCTGGTAACTGTAAGTATCTACCCCAAATAAATACCCTTTATAAAGACTGACCAATCTTTGGTGTATTTAAAAGGCACACCTGTGGCTGACTAAAACAATATGCTTGTATGTTATTGTTTTTACTTAGAGAGTAAGTATTGTTTAGGGTACTGTGTATGGTTGCAGAGTTGACAATGGGTGGACTGTGATGGTTAGGCTAATGTGTCAACTTGGCCAGGTAATTGTGTCCAGGTATTAGGTCCAGCAAGCACTGGGCTAATTGTAATACAAAAGCATTTATGGACTTCAATCACCAGTGAGTTTACTTCATGGATGGCTGATTACATCTGCATCAATCAGTGAAATTGGATCAAGAATGGATGACACTTTTATCCAATCAGTTGAGTGCCTTAAAAGGGGAAGTGATTTCAACATTCAGAGAGAATTTCCCAGCTCGTTGTTTGATAGCCAACTTCTCCGAGAAACTCATCAAGGACCTTTCATTGGTCTTTCATCAGGGCCCCTGGCTTGCAGCCTACCTGTGGAAACTGGACTTGTGCATCCCCACAGTCACGTGAGAGACTCTTATAAAATCTTATATTATTGACAGATATCTCCTGTTGATTCTGTTTCCTGAGAAAACCCTGACTAATACATGTCCCTTCTGTTCTTATATTCCTAAACATATTGGGGAAGTATATTATCTCCACATTGAGGAAGACAGTGTTTAGAATTGGTGTGAGAAAATAATCAAGACAATCCCCAAACCTGAATTTAGACGTGTGTCCAGAAAACCCAGGAAGAAGCAGTGGAGGATCCTAAACCAATTCGGATTAAGTTGTATAAACTAGAGGAATGGAGGCCTGAAATAAAAATTAGGGTCAGCTTTAAGAAAAGAAAGTTTATTTCTTGTACACTTGAGTTTTTGTCTGGAAACCTCTACCTTCTAAAAATATATATCTGATTATGTCACTTCTTTTTTTAATTAATCCGCCCTCCACCCCTGTTGTTTGTGCTCACTATCTGCTCTTTGTGTCCATTGCTGTGTGTTCTTTCCATGTTGCTTGTCTTTTCTTCTCGTCTTTCTCTTTTAGGAGGCACTGGGAACTGATCCCATGACCTCTGATGTAGGAGAGAGGCACTCAATGGCTTGAGCCATCTCATCTCCCTGGTCTGCTGTGTCTCACACTGTCTCTCCTCTGTGTGTCCCTTTGTTGCATCATCTTGCTCTGCCAGCTCTTCGTGGATGGCAAGCTCTCCCCCATGGGCCAGCTTGCCCTCACCAGGAGACCCTGATAGTTGGACCCAGGGCCTCCCATATGGTAGACAGGAGCCCAATTGCTTGAGCCACATACGGTTGTCTGATTATGTCACTTCTTGTGCTAAAGAACACTTGACTTCCTACTAAATACAGAATAAAGTTCATACTCTTCCTATTGATCCTCAAAATCCTCATGGCTTGGCTCCAAGCTACATTTTTAAGCCACTCTTTCTCTGTACTATAAACTGCAAGCTGCCGACACAATTATCTATTTGCCAATTTGCGAACACATACCCGGGCACACTTCTACACAAACTGCCCACTATAGGTGTTAAACGAGACTGGCAATGAAGTGCCCAAGAACTTGGAAAGAGAGAAATAAGTCTGCTTGCTTTCTTAGAGTTAAACTCTAAATAAACATGCAGCAGAACTGAGAAGATATGCAAAATTTTCTTAAAGGGACAGACTGTCATCAGACCAAGACACATAATGCAATTGTTGAAATGAACATCATCAAAAATTTCTTAAATCTAAAGATTTATCCCTAGAGTACTGACAGAGAAGGGAAGGTCAAGAAACAATTATTGACTCTGATTCACAGTACTGCTCAAGGCAGGGAGTGGCAATCACTATTAGCACATGATAGGGTTGCCCCTATAATGCAGATAGATTTGTGGACCTACCAGATCTAATGATTCTACATGCCCCTGGCAATCTTTTAATTATGATGTAGCTTTTCATACAGATTTGACAAAAATAGTGAATGGATTATAAATGAATAAAGTATCACTCTAATTTTTATATATTGGTTTTTTATGAATTTGTTTAAATTGAAACAAACTTCTCAAAACTGATGGCCCCTAGAAGCAATATATTCAAATTTGAACATCTACAGAGCTCAGGTTCTCTGTACTGTGGGGATCTTTCTGAGAGGCCAAGTCATCTCCCCTAGATGACTCCTGCCTCATTGTACATTTTCTCCAAGCTCTGGAACCTTCTGCAGAAACTCTCGTTTCCATCATATTCACAGGTAGACCAGTCCCTCCCAGGAGTCTTCCTAAGGCTACCCTCTTCTGTAGTCATATTTTACAGAAAAGTTCAAAGATTACATGGAATTAAATAGAGGGGCTGCTTCTCGTCTATTAAAGGAGGAAACTAACATCTTTCTGAACTGTAGTGAATATTAGCAATAATATAATGTAAAATTCCAAGCACAAGGTAAAGATAACAGGTGCACAGCAAAGGGAAGCTGTCATAAGTATTTTTTGGTAGCTTGTATTTTAACTTGGGTTTCTTAACTTAGAAACCCAGATCTCAATAGGACTTAGAAAATGGGCTTCATGAAGACCACATACTCCTAGCAATCAGATACATTTTTTTGTGTAGATGCACTTTATGTGGGGAGATGTTCCATGGTTTTCATCAGACTTTCAAAAGAATGTGTATCCCAAAACTGAAGTACCAATCATTGGGGTTGACATTAAAGGATTTTATGCAGGACTGGATTTAGTTTTAAAAGGGTCCCTCTAGTGGCAGTGTGGAAGAAGACTGGTGGAAGAGATGTGGAGAGAGGCGTGAGGAGCCTTTGCAATGGTCTGGGCAGAGATGACAGAGTCTGAGAGAGGAGGGACAGTGGGCATGAAAAGGAGAGATGACCACACTCCACTTGGTATTAGAGTGATTCATTCATTGTCCAAAGATTTGTTGAATGCCTACTATGTGCCAGGCACTGTGCTAGCTGATGTGGATGGGGAATCCCGGCCTTTTATGGAGCTTTGAAACTAAGAGAGAAAACAAATGGAAAATTAATCTGATTATAATTGTGATGAAAGCGATGCCTCCCCCTAAAATATAAGTTTCCAGAGTTCAGGAGCTATGGCGTACAGTGCTGTGCAAAAAGGAAGTGCTCAACGAATACCTAGTGGAATAAATTGTTCCTCATTTTGTGACCTGTTCTGAGTTATTATCTGTCCTGACAGTAGACAAGTATACAGGCTTCTGGGCTGGCACAAATGCTTATAAAACCCCTTGTCCTTTATTTATCTTTTAATGACAAGATCATGTTCTGAGAGACTAATCTTGTGCTAACCTAAAGTTTGCAAGTTGCAAAATAATAAATCCATTTCTTCAGGTTCTTCAAGGAATCATTTCAAGGTCTGGAATATGTGATTGCATCTTTTTGCTTCTAATTCTACATATTTTTATCCATCAAGCCATTTTCTCTCTGAGTTTTATTACTAGAGAGGGAAAATAATGTGTGTCTGATTTGTCCTCTCTCTTCTTTGGTCTTCTCCTCTTTCTTCATTCAGCAAATACCTTTCAGTTACTGTCATGAGTCAAGCACTGTGCTTGGTTCAGGGGAAAAATGATAAAGAGGACCTAGGAACTACCCACAAGTAGCCCTTACCTTAGGTGGTGATGACAAGGACATACGTGGACAAGTAATTATGAAAAAAGGAGGTATGAGAACAGAGGAAGAGTAAGGTGACTCTTTTGTGTGTAGGGAAAAAATATTGGTGATACAAACCTGAATTAGAAACTACCATCCCTTAAAGATCTCACAATAAGATGGGTGATTTCTCCTTTAAGAGAGGCAGAGACTACTGAAAGAGGAGCAGGCTCATACCTGAAAGGCATGTCACTAGGCAATTAGAAATTAGATCTGGAATTTAAGAGAAAGTCATGGTTGAATCTAGAAATGGTTCAAATAATGTAATACTTGAAGGAGCTTACTCTGAACACAATATGCAAAGTTTTAAAAAGGCAATTAGCATTTCAAGTGATCGGTGGATTTTCCCTGTAGAATTAATGCAAGATAATTCTGTATGAAGTATTGGTTGCTTAATTATTTTTAATTTAGTACTGCAGGAACTATAACCAGTCTCTTCCCTGAAAGTGTTACACTATATCTACAATTTGACCAGCTAATTCATCTGTCCTCAAGCAATCCTGATGACCAGCACCTACCTGCCCATTCTATTTCACCTGGGCTTTGTCTCATTGGAAGCAGTTTGTTTTATATCTATGATTCCCTCACTGAACTGGTTAACAATTGTTAGGCCAACTTGAAAATGCATCTTGTTTCTGCCTCTTTTAAGTTTTTTTATATGGTTTGCATAGTTTGAATTACTAATTTTTGGAGTAGTAGCTTAACCTTTTCAAAATTGTGTTCATTTTTACTTTGTTGAACATGAATCATTTATTCCATGGTAAAATTGGCAGGGAGGAGGATGGTACCTGGTTGAAGTAAAGGTGGAGAAAAATCACTTGATTAAAGTAAAGAATCAGGTCTTTGATGTACTTTTGGATGGCAGGAGCTAACTTTTCCATTGCTGTTGCTACAGCAGTGAGCAGCTGAAGTAGTGCTGAGGAAATGGATGACCTGAAGCTGTCTTGTTCTGATGTGATGGGTAACGGTTAGGGCTTCTCCACTCCCTTCTTTCTCTTTGAGATGATTAAGAGAATTGATAACATGTTGAACTAAATGTCAGCCAAAATCAATAAATGAGAGGTGAAGTGAATTGGCTTCAGACAAATAAGCAGACCAAGGGAAGATTTCCCAGCCAGAGAGACTAAGCTGCCCCCTGGTGCTGCACGCAAGATAATTTAAAACCTTCAGCTGGAAGTAGATGTCACCGACTCCCAGAGTCTAGGTAGGAACTGTTGATGAGGTCAAGCAGGGTCATACGATAGCTTCTTGATGGAGAGTCTCAACTGGACTCTCAAGCATTTGAAAAAATATAATTAGGGCACCGTGTATTCCCATGCAAAAATATCCCCATTAAAATAATGTCCTGATCTACTTAGACAATTTCCCATACTTTTAAAGCCATTTACTTCTACCTTAATTTAAATTCATTTTCACTTCATTTGATGAAATGATTATCCAGTTTTTATGTTGATTCTCTCAGCAACTTTAACAGTTATTGTATCCTTGATTATATTATTAACTTGTGGGATAGTCTAGTTTTCAGAGAGAGAGAGGGGTGTATTTGAATGTCTGTGCTTATGTGATTAGAGTGATCAGTTGCTTTCAGCTTGGAATGCTGTTAGTGGACAAGCCCAAAGTATCTTTCTTGATGATACATCAGGTGTCCAGGCTGCAAACTCTCTGGATTTAAATGTGTGCTTAATGGTAAATAAAGGGACAAGATGGTATTGAAATCCTTGATGGGATTTAGCTCCATACAGTTATTTTTATTATGAAATATCTCATTTACAGATCAGCTTTATTAAAAAAAAATAGGTATAGTTCTTTAAAATGTTGATTAAAAGTATTAATTTTCGGGAACCAGCTGTGGTTCAATTGGTAGGGCTCTGGTTTACCACATGAGAGGCCCTGGGTTTGGTTCCTGGGGCCTCCTGGAGAAGGCAAGCCGCCGTGAGCAGGCAAGCCACTGGGTGGTGAGCTGACTCGGTGGGATGCCGCAGTGGGGGAAGACAAGCAGACATGGAGAAGCACAGAGCATATGAACACAGCAAGCACAAGCAGCAAGGGGAGGGGATATATAAATAAATAAAAAATAAATATTTTTTAAAAAGTATTAATTTTCCAAACATAAAAGAATATTAATAAAAGGCATTGTATAGATGACTGCAGTAGCTTCCTAACTAGTCTCACCTCTATTTTCAGTACCACTCCATGTAGGATCCATCCATGTCACTCACCTGCTCACAATCTCCCAAACCAGTAGGATCACCATCACCTTGGCCACCAATAATTCCCACCTCTTGTATAATTCTTGAGCTGGATTTAGTGACTTGCTTGTACCAAACAATGTAGCAGATCTAATGGGATGTCACTTCTAAGATTAGGTCACAAAAAGACTGTGGTACTCATTTTGGAGGCTCTTTCTTGCTCCTCTGCTTGTTCACTCTGATAAAGCCAGCTGCCATGTTGTGAGCTGCCCTTTGGTGGGGCCATGTGACAAGGAACTGATGGAACTCTTAAAGTAACATCCAGCAAGGAATTGAAGACTTCAGTCCATCAGCCTGAGAGGTATTCAATTCTGTCTCAAAACCGATGGGTGAGTTTGGAAACTATCCTCCTCCAGTTGAGCCTTCAGATGAGACCCCAGCCCTCACTGACTTCCTGATTGCAAACTGCACCTGGGTTCTTGACTCACAAAATCTGTGAGATAATAAACATCTATTGTTTTAAGCCAGTCAGTTTTGAGGTAATTTGTTAGGCAGCAATGGATAATGAATATACCTGGAAATTTGTTAGAAGTGAAAATTCTGAAGATCTACCCCAGTCCTACTGATCAGAAACTTTTGGGGTAGGTCTGAACAACAAGTCCTCCAGGTGATTCTGATGTATGCTCAAATTTGAGAGCTACTGCTTTACAGGATAAAGCTTAAAGTCCTTAGATAAGTATACAAGGTCCTCTCTATGGCTTTCTTTTTTTTTTTTTACCTTTGTTCCTTCATCTTGTACAATTCATCCTTAAGCATTTTACATTCCAACCAGTTTCAGCAGTAGTGGCTGCAGCTAAAGAAATTTTAGCAGTTACCAACTGTATTGCTAGCTGCCAAAACTATGTTAAGTAAATTATTTATATATTATCTCATTTATTAATAATAATTATAATAAAAGTAGTAATAGGTATCACTTGTTGAGTGCTAACTACATATCAGGCTTTATTATAATCACTCTCTATGTAGTATTTCATGAGATTTCTATAACCAAATTCTACGGATCTCATTTTACAACTGAGGAAAACAAATTTCAGAGATAAAGTAATTTGCCCGAGATCACTTGGCCAGTAACTGGTAGAGCCTAGATTTGACCTCAGTCCAACTGTAGAGTTGGCATATTAAGCTGATAGATCATACTGCCTCCCAGAATGCACAGTTTACCTTTCCTTGAGCTCCCTATTCTCTTTCAGGCCTCAAGGCCTCTCCTTTGGAGTAAGTTCAGAGGTAACTGCTTTTATGAAACTTTCCCTGACTCCCCCTGGCAGAGATACATGCTCATTCATTTATTCAAGAGATAGTTACTGAATGCTTATTATATACCTGGTAACATTCTAGATGACATAAATATAGCAGTGGGAGAAATAAAGAGACTAATGACATTGCTTTAGAGCATACATTCTAGTGGGGGTGGGGATAACCTAAAAAGAAATGCTTGGTAAAAAAATTATTATTCTAGACAATAATAATAAAATGGTGTAAAATAAAGTGTTTTAGAGAATCTGGTCATGGTGGTGAGAGGGAGTTCCAGTATGAAATACAGTGGTCAGGGAGGCTGTCACTGAAAGAAACATGTGTGCAAAGTCCTGAAAGGGAAGCTAGTTTGTGGCTTGGGTATGGTAATGCTACAACTGGGGATGAGCAAGTACAAAAGTACTGAGGTGGGAGAGTGCCTTCCATGTTGGAGGAACATCAAGAGGATCTTTGTGTCTGGAGTACAGTGAGTTAAAGGGCAAGTAGCAGGAGATGAGATCAGAGAGGTCAGGGTGGAGGAGGGAGATATTAAGAAGGACTATGGGGCCCGGCTAGATAGCTCAGTGGATAAAGAGCTCGCTGGGAAACCACATGGGAGGCCCTGGGCCCGGTTCGGTTCCCGGGGACCTCTCCTAGCGGGCAGACCGCCTTGAGAATGGCAAGCCGCCATGGGCGGGCCGGAGCCGCCGTGGGCAGGGCAAAAAGCTGCCACGGACAGGCAA
>PVKH010049003.1:0-10142 GCA_004027955.1 Chaetophractus vellerosus | reverse complement strand
GAAATATCTGAAGAAATACTGGTAGAAAATTTCCCAACCCTATTGAAAGGACATAGATATCCGTGTCCAAGAAGCACAGTGTACCCCCATCCTAATAAATCCGAATGGACCAACTCCGAGACACATACTAATCAGAATGTCAAATGCCAAAGACAAAGACAGAATTCTGAGAGCAGCAAGAGAAAAGCAATGCATAACATATAAGGGATATCTAGTAAGATTAAGTGACTATTTATCATCAGAAACCATGGAGGCAAGAAGGCAGTGGTATGATATATTTAAGATACTGCAAGAGAAATACTTCCAGGCAAGAATCTTATATCCAGCAAGATTGCCTTTAAAAAATGAGAGTGAGTGTGGAATTTTGAAAGATAAACAGAAAGTGAGAGTCTATAACCAAGAGACCGGCTTTGCAGGAAATACTAAAGAGTGTACTACAGCCTGAAAAGAAAAGACAGGAAAGAGAGACCTGGGAGAGAGCTTCTAAATGAAGATTATATCAATAAAAGTAACTTAAAAGTGTCAAAAGAGCAGTGAAAATAAAATATGACAGATAAAACCCCAATATTGAGGAATACACTTAACTAACAATATAAAGCACTTATATTCAGAAAACTACAACTCACTGTTAATAGAAATAAAAAAAAAAAGACCTGGGGGCCGGCTCGATAGCCCAGTGGATAGGGCGCCGGCATACCACATGGGAGGCCCCAGGTTCGATTCCCAGGGACCTCTCCTAGCGGGCAGACTGCCTTGAGAAGGGCAAGCCGCCATGGGTGGGTCGGAGCTGCCGTGGGCAGGGCAAGAAGCTGCCACCGACATGGCAAGAGCCGCCACGGGCAGGGCAGGTCGCCTGCGAATGGAGCGCAGCCAGCCACCCGCGAATTGAAAGCCGGCCGTGAACGGACGCAGAGACCGCCCACAAGCGGGGAAAGCCGCGCCTGCGCAGTGACCACTTTCAGCGTGTCACCGCAGCGGGGGGAAGGGGAGATATGTAATAAAATAAAGAAATCTTAAAAAAAAAAAAAGATTAAAAAAAAAATAAAGACCTAAATAATCGGAAGAACATTCCATGCTTACGGATTGGAAGACTAAATATCATTAAGATGTCAATTCTGATATACAGATTCATTGCAATCCCAATAAAAATTCTACCAACATTTTTTAAATAAATGGAAAACACGATTATCAAATTTATTTGGAAGGGAAGGGGTCCTGAATAGCCATTTCGAAACATCTTAAAAAGGAAAAGTGAAGTTGGAGGACTCTCATTTCCGGATTTTAAATCATATCACCTGGCTACAGTGGTAAAAACAGCATGGTACTGGTATAAAGACAGACACATAGACCAATGGAACTGAACTGTTGGTTCAGAAACAGACCCTCACATCTATGGTCAAGCAATTTTTGACTAGCCTGTCAACCCCACCCAGCTCAGGCAGAACAGTCCATTCAACAAATGGTGCTGAGAGAACTGGATATCCACAGCCAAAAGAAGGAAACAGGACCCCTATCTCACACCTTATAAAAAAATGAACTCAAAATGGCTCAAAAACCTAAATATAAAAGCAAGAACCATAAAGCTTCTAGAAAAAAATGTAGGAAAATATCTCTAAGACCTGGTGGTAGTTGGTAGATTCTTAAAGGAGATGAGGAGGACTGAGATGGACTACTGATGTTTAATGTATGTAGAAGTTTTAATTAGCTTTCCTGTAAAAGTGTAGAAATGTACAGAGTTGATAGTAACACATTATAGTGAGTAACAGCTGGTTTATAAATGGGAATGTGACTGCAAATGGTAGTCTAGGGATGTAAATGCCAATTGACAGAAAGCTAGAGAATAATGTAGGGACTGAATAGCACAGTAAACCCAGAGGTGGATGAGAATAGTGGTTGAGTGTCCTTTGTGAGCTAGAGCAGATGTATATCACTGTTGCTATGTGGTGGGAATGTGGAGAAGCATGGGACTATGGACTGTGGTTAACAGTAATAACGTAATATTCATTCATCTATGCTAAAGATACACTGTGTTGATAATGGGGACGTATGGAAAAAGCATGCCAAATGTACGCTATGGGCCCAGTAATAATCAGATGATATTATCTCATAATCTGTAACAACTGTTCCACCACCATGTGGTGTGTTGATAGAGGGGTGTTGTTTGGGAATTCTGAACATTTGCATGATTGTTTTGTAAGTTTATAACTTCCGTCATAAGATATATTTTAAAAATAATAATATGGTGGGTTGGGCGAAAAATACACCAAATGTAAGATAAGGACTATAATTAGTAGTAAGATTTTGAAAATATTCTTTCATAATTTGTAACAAATGTCTCACAACAATGCAAAGTGTCGGTGGTGGGTTGATGTATGGGACCCCTGTATGATGTTACGCATGTTTCCTTTGTAAGTTCACAACTTTTCCTATATACTTACTGTTCATGTATAAAAGATATAAAAATAATATTAAGGGGGTTGGGGGAAAATACTGTGGTTACTAGTGATATACTTCAATAAATTAAAAAAAAACTTAAAAAATAACAAACAAAAACATTATATCTGAAAAGGTCAACTAATATATGTAAATATGCCATTTTCCTAGGCTTATTTCATACTATTCTGAATAATTCACTATTGTCCTTACATTTCTGTTTGTCATTTCCCCAAGGCATAATGCTAGTTGAGAAATGGTTTATGGTTATGTAGCTATCATCCTATGATGTGGGTTGAATGATCTCTGCCAGACTCTGAATTCATTACTAGCAGTTGAAATATATTCATGAATTGGGAGGGAGAGGGGGTATATTAGCAAAGGACCCAACAAAATCATAAATTATGTATTTCTAAATTCTTTGCATAAATACATATACATACTTTGGTTATAAACATTTTAAACAGTCATACATTTATTTTTAACTTGCTTGGTAGAATTGATACATACCTTACCATTTAAGTAAGATAAACATACTTTTTGTGGGTTAGAAGTTATGATAAAGACCTTACACTTTGGAATAGAAGGCATTATTTAAAAGTTGGAATATATTGATCATTCTTCCTGTACCATGAGAACTTGTTGGCTGTTTTTAGATTCTATATATTTATATGCATAAATATGATTAACAACACATATGAAACCAGGTTTTGTAATGTTTCATTTAATAAGATATTGCTTTAAAATTCAGTGATTTTGATGGTTTATTAAATACTAGGTTTGGGGCTTTATATACCACGTAATTTAATCCTCCTGTCAGCCATGCAAGGATATGTAGCATTATTCACATTACAGAGATGATGAAACTAAGGAATGTGGGTTAAATAATTTTCCCTGTGTCACACAAGTATTAAATGCCACAGTTGGGTTCAAATCCAGATTGAAATTTCCAAATTTTGCATTTCTTCCATTATTTCACACTGTTCCTCTATGCAATGAAGTGCTCCTAAATTTAGGTTTGCTTATATTTGAAGAATCTTGTGTCATCTTTTCATAAAAATATATATTTGGAATCTGAACTCTTCTAAGCCCTGTGATTATCTTATAGACTTACTTGGTTCAAGAGATTCTTTCCTGAAGGGTTTGCATTTGAGATGATCATAAACTTGTATGTATATGTGTTTTATATATTTTGGTGTAAATAGACTTTGAGATTATTGCTTTAGAGTTATTTGCTCATAATTAAAAACTGTGTATCACAGTAAATTTATTGCAACCCTTAATAGAAAAAAATTCGTGAGATGTCTGAAGAACTCCGTTAAGCATGGGACATGGTGGTTTAGATTCATTATTTTAAAACATCAAATATAGTATTAAAATACAATATAGGGAAAGTAAACTTTGTTACCCATCTATTATGTTTATTTTTAATATTAATAATAATGTGAGTTATTTTGTTTTACTAGAATCTCCATTTCCAAAAAAACTCCCAGTGAATTTTCATGCAGCCGTTCTGTGCTGTGCGGTTTTAGAATCCCTAGACTAAAGCGCTACATGATTAAATAAGTTTGGAAAATGCTGGGTTAAGTGAAATAAAAGGATTACTTTGGCTTAGGACTTTAAAGAAACTGTAAACTGGTGATATCTAGATATACTTTACAAATCTCCAAGAGGAAACTATGTATAGTATGCATCATTTATCAAATTTATTTGACCAAAGAATACTATTTCAGGGGAGCATGTCATGGGGCTCATGTCCTCTGAAATACTTTTTGAGAACCGGTTTGTGTTATCTGGGCCTGTAAGGCTAGGATACAGATGCTAAAAATGGCTTTGTTTTTTGGCAGTCAGAATGCACCATCATATTCATATTTCTGTTTGCTTGCTATCTCACCGTATGATTTCAATTTAAGGAAATTTGAATGAGCAGTGTATTAGCACTTGTGAAATAGCATTTGATAAAACAAGACATGATCTAACACAGTCCATAAGACCTTTGAATTAACCTAGTTCCCTAAAAATTATTACTTATATATCTTTCTTTAATGGCAGCAGATATGTTCTTATCAAAATTCAGTAACAAAATATAGCATATATATTTTAGAAACATGAAGAGGAACCCCTTGTTGTCTTCTAATGGAGGTACAAGGTGAATAAAAGACAGTGGAGGTGGAAATTTTAGTGGGTTTATAGAAACTTTATGCTCTAGCACATTTCACATAGTGAAAAGTTTTGCACATGGTTGGACAATCACAGCACTACTACTAATAAGTATCTAAATGGTCAGGACCTCTTCAGATTTATTTCCTTCTTTGTATAGTTTTTACCTACTGATATAGAAAATGGTTTTTGTTCCAGAAGTGCAAACAGGCTTACAAATATTACCAAATCCAGATTTGAAATTTCTTGATAATTAAATTCGTTTTTTAAGAGTACAAATTTTTATTTAAGAGTACAGATTTTCCATATAGCTCTTGAATTTGTAGTAACATGAGAAGGGGGCGATATGATAATGAGTTTATAATAAAAATATCATTTAAGGAAGACTGTTGACAAAAGACATGAAATCCAAAAATTTTTTTGCGTTCTATCTGCATCATTCCACGTTCTACGTCTCACATATAAACCACTCTCAAGTATACAATTAACTGGTATTATATACACTGTGGTGCTAGATTACCACCATTCATTACCAAAACTTTCCGTCACAAAAATGGAAACTTTCTATCAGTTGAGCAATGACTCTCCCCCACCCCACTGCCCTTGGTAATCCGTATTCTGAAGTGAGGGGATGGATTTTCATATACATCCATGTCGTAGCAGACGTCACAACCGCATTCCTTTTTACAGCTGAATAGGTTTCCCTTTTATGTCTATATCGCATTTTATTTGTCAGTTCTTCTGTTAATGGACACTTGGGTTTCCATCTCTTGGCACTTGTGAATAACGCCACTATGAACATCAGTGTACAAGTATCTGTTAGAGCCCCTCATTTCAGTTCTTAGTGATGTGTGCCTAGAAATGGGATTGCTTGGTCATATGGTAATTCTATACCTAACTTTCTGAGGAACCACCAAATTGTTTACCATGGTGGCTGTACCATTTTACATTCCTACCAACAGTCTACAAGGGTTCCTGTTTCTCCACATTCTCCCTAAAACTTATTTTCCATTTTTTAATAGTAGCCACTTTAGTGGGTGTGAAATAGTATATCATCGTGGTTTTGATTTGCACTTCACTAATGACAAGTGATGTGGAACATTTTCATGTGCTTATTAGATATTTGTGTATCTTCTTTGGAGAAATGTCTATTCCATTCTTTTGCCCATTTTAAAGTTGTATTGTTTGTCTTTTGTTATTGAGTTGTAGGATTTCTTTATATAGTCTGCATATTAAACCCTTATCAGACATATCATTTCCAAGTATTTTCTCCCCTTCTGTAGGTTGTCATTCCACTTTCTTAATAATGTCCTTTGATGCACAAAACTTTTGTTTTAAGCATTGCTCTAGTGGGCTTATATGGACTTAATTTATAAGTGCTAACTCTGAGAAAGTGTTGTATAAACTGGAAAATGTTTGATGAATCAGAACATATCATTGTCAGCCCTTTGGGTATAGAATTTACCATACTTTGTTTCTGTGTGCCAGTCATTATTATATCATGCTGCCCTAATGAAGACCAAATCAAATTCCCTTTCCCAGCCATGCTCTTTATCACCCCATTGAAAGTCATGCTGATGGAGGGGGGAGGTTGCTGGGGGCCCTTTTGATATCTTCAGTGTAAAAAACCTCTAGAAAATCTGCTAGAAAAAACCATCTCACTATAAAATATTATGTATGTGAAGGAAATTGGTTTATTTTTTAAAGGATTTTATAATTTTAGTATAAAATCACAAATATTATAATGGTTTAACTTATTTAATTAAGACCAAAATTTTTTAGAGTATTAAATCTAAGTGAAAGAAAGAGTGCATATTATCTTAAAAAAAGAAAGTCCTAAGCACTGGAAATAAGTGTCTGGGTGACCGGGGCCCATTTACCTTTTCACCAAGCCTCAGTTTTCTCATCTATATGATGAGGGATTTATGTGGTAGAATTTATGGCTAAAATTTAATCTTTCTCTAATATCTAAACTCTACAAAAACATATGGACAGCAGTAATACCAAAACCGTAAATAAGTGTCTTTAGAGTCATATGGTACAACAGTCAAGAATGGGATTTTGATTCAGGAAAAATGGCCGAGTCTTGTTTTTATAATATAATACTATATTAAAGAAAAGCTAATTTATGTAACATTACCTCCTGGTGGAATTCTGGACAAAGTAGCAATGACATCATTTTTATTTTGTGGTCAAATTTTTTTTAGAAAGTTGCAGTATGATTATATGGATTACTGTGGATTTATTCAGGTTTTTTTTATGTGCTGAATTGTGAGATACAGTACAGAAAATGGCATGGAGTCTAGACATTATTTAATACCACAGTCTGCCAAATCACACTAGGAACCCCATTTGCTGCTTTTCAGTTGTGTTTTAAGGGTGATTTAATTCAAAATGGAAGACAATCGAGGTATTATATGAACTCTTATCTGTTTTGTTCCCCCAGTAGAATGGATTAATAGTTCTTATCCCAGAAAAGGGTGAGAAAATTCAGCACATGCCAATAGTGCATTTATGCCTATTTCCTTAGTTTGAGTTCTTCCTGATGTGGTTAATGAGTTCCAGGGATAAAGAATCTCATTACTGGACCTCTTCACTGTTTGACCGAATGTGCGTAAAGCTTCAAAGAAGCAATTCTTGAATTAGCTTGTTTATGTCATTCATTCATTGCCCATCTCTCAAGATCTTACTATACCGGGCACTGTATTGGAGATGAAGACTTGACTATCTTCAAAGGTCTTATAGTGTATGGGGAGAAGCAAACATTCAAACAAATAATTGCAATCCCATAAAATTCTTAGTTTGGAGAAAGGTGCAGTAGTACGGTGGAAAACTCAATACTGCGGTCCACCTGGATGATCAGGGAATACCTCATGGAGTAGATGGTTAAGATTCCAGCTGAAAATCAGAGGATAACCTGGAGTGGGAGTGAATAGATGGGAAGAGCATTTCAAGCAGAGAGGATGGAGACTTGGAGGATGGGAGAGCCTGGTGAACAGGAGGCCCTGGAAGTGTCTGGGGCTTGTAGCTTTAGGTGTGGGGACTACAATCAGGGAAGTTGAGATGGGGTAGGCAAGGAAATCAGTCAGAATGTCTTTGCACTTCTAGCTCAAGGGCTGAGATTTGATGGTGTTGGGCCTTGCCTCCCGAATAGTCTTTGGGGTTAAATGCAGACACACCACTGGATCTTTGAGATTGCTGGATACCAGACCATTATTTTCTTTGAACAGCAGTTAAACTCAGTGTTAAGCAATTAAAGAATTTTTATTATTTGACACAGACGTATAGTCAGAACTAGGACACAAGCTTACCATGAGTTTTAGAGACTTAACTTGAACTTTCAAAGACATTCTGTATTGAAGGGAAAGTCTTGAGCAGCATGCCCCGAGGCCCAGCCGTTTTGCCTTTGCTCTCCTTGGCCCTGAGGGCATCTTCAGCACAAGGGTTTGTGAAGGTTTCATGGACAGTGACTCAGTACTCTATGCTTGTTTTCAAAAAACAAATAATAAAAAAGAAAATAGAGCTATTATTTACAATGAAATGAAGCTTAATTTTCTGTGTGTAACAATAAGAAGCATTTCCTGCAGAATAATTAAGCTTTTGTTATTGATATTGAAAGCCCCATCCATTTTAATACTTACTGTGCTTGTCAAGCTTCAGGAGTAGAATAAAGGTTTCTTTGTTGTCTGAGACAGACCAGTAGAGTTTCATTTCACTCTCTAGAACTCGAGAATGAAAGCTGTCGGGAAAGCAGTCATTTGCCCACATGAGGATCTTCCATTCAGCATGAGGAGTTGATGGCTAATATCTAGGCAGTTTGTCTCTCTGAAAAATGACATTTTATATCCAGTTACAGCACAGTTATACAGTAGCTATGATGTAGTTAAATAAAGCATTATCTAACATGAAACCAAGAGAGATAAGCAACAAGAATAATTATTTTTACTTGCCTTTCTCTTATTCATGGCCCACATGGGCTTTATATAGGTTTTCAGGGAGTGATTGATAATCTTTTTATTTTAAAAATGTTTACTTTAAGGAATTTCAATAACAAATGTCACATGCTAAATTTCAGTTCATAATTACTTAGCTTAATTGAAAAGAGTGATAAAACAAAGGGGAACCTGGAATCATGTTACTGAGTATTATTTCAACAAACCAATGAGGAAAAACACATTTTAATTAGTTTGCAATGAAGTGTTTAAAGTTCTCGTCACCTTAAGAGAAGCCCAGAAGTTTATTTCTAAAGAGAAACAATGTAGTTCGTAAACAATGAAGATGTTAAGGAAAATGCTGCTTTCTGTTCCTACTTCAGACACTTGAAATCTTTTTGACCCTGGAAAAGTTGTTTCATCTTTCAGCCTCAGTTTCTCCATTTGTGAAGGGGATATAAATAATTCCCTACCTGCTCAGTCTCAAAGAAATGCAATACTGTTTGTAGACTCTCACCTCTTACGTACATATGAGGTAGCATTATTGTTCTGCTGGTTAGTGACCATCAACAGTTTCTCACAGATTATGGCACATTTCTGTTCTTTTTGTGGGATTTGAATCACCAGTTTTGTACAGGCAAGCTTTCATGGATTCTTCAATATCTTAAAATTGAATTTCAAGTCACATTTTTGTAGTTTTCATGACTTAGGGGTTGCCCTGTGTGATGGTTTGGCTAATGTGTCAACTCGGCCAGGAAATTGTGCCCAGTTGTTTGGTCAAGCAAGCCCTGGGCTAATTGTAATACAAGGACATTTATGGACTTTAGTCACCAGTGAGTCTACTGTACAGATGACTGATTACATCTACAATCAATCAGGGATATTGCTGTCAGCAATGAGTGACATTTTAGCCAATCAGTTGAAGGCCTTAAAATGTGAAGTGATTTCAGCATTCCGGGAGAATTTCCCAGCTCGTCTTTGGACAGCCAACGTCTCCCAGGAACTCATAAAGGACCTTCATCGGACTTTGATCCGAGGCCCTGGTTTGCAACCTGCCTGTGGAACCTGGACTTGTGCATCCCCATGGTCATGTGAGAGAATTCTATAAAATCTCATACTGTTTACAGATAGCTCCTTTGATTTTGTTTCCCTAGAGAACACTTGGCTAATATACCCTGTTTTCACAATTCAGAAAATTGTAAGAAGACAGAAATAAAAAGTAACATAAAAATGTACTTCAACCTCATTTCCCCCAAAATTGAAAAATATACAAGAGGAAGAAAGAGCAGTCATATTCTTACCATCTGAATACAACTGCTATTAGCAGCTTAATATAGTTCCTGCCAGTCTTTCTTCCTTTATATTGTAATAGTATATCCACTAATTTTTCATGCAATATTATGGTTTTATTGGTAGCGCTACTTCCGCTTCCCTCCCCCCATTATCTAAATCAGGGGTTGACAGACTTCTGTAAAGGGCCCAGTAGTAAATATTTTAGGCCATGTGGATCATAAGGCCTCTGTCACAACTACCCCACTCTGTCCTTGTAGCAGTCACAGGCAACATGTAAATGAATACATGTTGCTGTGTTCTTATAAGTTTTTTTTTTTACAAAAA
>PVKH010049002.1:0-10146 GCA_004027955.1 Chaetophractus vellerosus | reverse complement strand
GACCCCTGAGTGCCACTCCCAACTTTGCTTCTAAATGGCTATGAAGTCTTAAGCAAGTCTTAGTCTCTGAAATTAAAACTTTGAGTTTTAATTTCTTTATTAAAACAAGGAAACTGCACTAAAAAAAAAAATCTCAGAATCCTGCTCAGCTCCAAAACCCTATGATTCTGTGACTCTTTTCAGTCATCCCAAAGCTGGACATGTTTTCAGTTCAGAAATATGTATTCCCTCCCTCCCTCCCGTCCTTCCTTTTTTGTTATTGTAAAATACCAAATCATGTTAACAGTGTAGAGGCAATTCTTTGATGAAGATAATAACTCTTGCAGCTCTTTGTGCCAGGTACTACTCTTAAGTGTTGTATGCCTAATCCTTAAAACAAATCTATGAGGGAGATACTATTGTTAGTTCTCTGTTTTACAGACAAGGGAACAGAGGCATTGAGAGTAGAACTTTAATTTGGAAGCTCCCTTAGTCAACACCTGGAAATTCCCTGCACTTCTCTTCTGTGCTAGATCCTTTGTTTCCTGTACTCCAAATCTTCTTTCTGGATTTGTTTCCTTGTTTTTGTCACTAAGAAATGGTGAATGGAAAGAAGTTTTTTGAGACCTTCATGTCTGAAAATGTTTTTATTCTACCCTCACCTTCGATTGATAGTTTGGCTAGGTATAAAATTCTATATTGGAGCTAATTTTCCTTCATAATTTTGAAGGTGTTGCTCCATTGCCTTCTAGCTTTTTCTGTTGTGAAGTCCCATACACCTTCAATTCCTGGTCTTTTATAAATAGCCAGTTTGCCTTTTTTTGTTTGTTTGTTTCTTTGTTTTGTTTTGTTTTCTGGAAATTTACTAATGTCTTTGGTCTCAATACCTGAAATTTCACAATGATGTGACTTGATGTGGGCCTGTTTTCATCCATTGTGTTGGGCAATTGGTGGATCCTTTGCTTTTAGAAATTCACGGCCTTCAGTTCAGGGGAATGTTCTTATATTATTGTGATGAATTCCTTCCCTTTGTTTCTCTTTTCTCTCTTTCTGAAACACTAAACCCAGATTTTGGACCTTCCAAAGGAGTCCTCTAATTTTTAAGTCTTTATTTTTCTTTTTGTAACTTTCCACAGTACTTTCCATGATATGTCTTCATTTTTACCCCCAACTCTTCATTGAATATCTCATTTCAGTTATGATTTTTTTATTTGCAAAAGCTCTTTAAGAATTCTGTGCATGCTCCTTTTTTATATGATTTGTTTCTGTTTTATGATTTCAGTGTCTTTGAGGATTATAATGACAGTTTTTCTTCCATATGGAAAATTTGAAACATATATAAAAGTAGAGAGAATAGTATAAAACTCCTATATTCCCCTCAACCCAAGGCCAAACTTATTTAATCAATCCTCCACTTCAAGATTTGAAGCATATCCCAGCTATCGTATCATTTCATCCATAAATATTTCAGTATATACAGTGAATTCTCATTATTCACGGTAGTTATATTCTATAAAGATTCTGGGAACACTAAATAAGCAACTACTAAGCCATTGCTCTTAGGGCAGATATAGGGTTAGGTTGCTCTGAGTCTCTGGTCACAAGATTTTCATCATCCGATCAATACATAACCTTGTTTTATGTGTGTTACTGTTTAAAGACACCTGATTTGAAATATATTATTGATTCATTAACATTGAACTCCTGTCCAGTGGCACTATGATTCATGCCTGAATGTATTTTCTCTAACACATGCCACATCACCATAGCCTTCTTGTGCTTAGGAGCACTTGACACTTCAGCACTGCACCTGGGAGCCATTTTAAACAGTGAAATCACCAACAAAAATACTCACAAAGTGGCACTAAATATACTGTGATAAGGGTACTTATATTTTGAGAGCTGAAACAAGAAGACAGAGCATCACCTTGTTCAGTCTGAGCTGGGAAGGTGCATATTGGGTGATGCAAATTTTTCACTGCTCTGCACGTGTCTATGACAATGAAAGCACTGTGAGTATTGGTTTTGGAGTTCCAAATATATTTTAGTGACTGGGCAAATTTGCGATTAGAGAACCTGAATGCAAGGTTTGACTGTATCTTTAAAATATAAGGATACTTAAAACATAGCTATAATATTGTCATACCTAAAAAGTTAACAGTTCCTTAATATCAAGTATTCGACTACTATTTAAATTGCTCTGATTACCGCGTAAATTTTTAAACTACTGGATTGTTCAAATCAATACTGAAATAAGGTCCATACAGTGCAATTGATTGATAGGTCTTTTAACTTTCTTTTAATTTATTGTTTCCTCCATTTCTCTTTCTTTTTCCATGCAATTTATTTTTTTTAAGAAACTGGGCCATTTGCCCTATAGAGTGTCCCACAATATGGATTTTGTTGATTTTGTCTCTGGTGTGATTTATCCTTGCAAGCTGATTTTTTTTACTTTATCTTTCCTATGAGAATCTTTCTTCAGATGTCAGGTGGTCTTTCCTTGTCTGCCTGTATTCAAGAGTGGGGAAAATAAGGCTGGCTTGAAGCCTGGCATGCATGAGTGGGACTTGTTGACAGTAGCTTCACTTGGGGTGCTCTCATTAGCCGTTTAGAGAAGAAAGCAACACTAACCTGCATCAGTTTCTCTAGGGCTTTCCTCTTTGGCCATTCAGATCACCCAGAGACGCTCTTCCAAACCCTGGTCTGGAAGGTGTGAGCCTGGCAGCCAACTTTCCTGTAATCAAGTCGGGAAAGAAGGATGGGAGTGCAGGGTGGGGAGAGTATCTCAGCATGCATATGTTCACCCAGTCCCCCCAAATTGAGCCTAGTCCCTATATCCAGAGAACATGTCTTCAGACTTTTGACAGGATGAGCGTAGAGTGATCCCTCAGCCATGTGGAGTGTGAGCCTGGTCTGGGGAATCTCCTATTTTGTAAAAGAAGTTCAACAGATCCTCTTTATTTTAGCTAATCCTTTCCACTATCCCCTACTTCCAGGAATGCCATCAGCTCCTTTTGGGGATTCTGTGGTGTATATTATGTTGGTCGTGGCTTTCTTTGCTACCAATTTAAGATTCAGCACTGTCTACTTTAAAATCTTTATTTCCTCTCATGTTCTTCCTGTCCTAGCAGCTTTATGCCTCGAAAAAAAGGAGTCCCTTTACTGTTGTTTTACCAGGATATCAGGAGGGAGCAAGAGTAAGTTCTTGTATTCAATCTACCACTCCTGGAATTTGATTTATTTTTAATTATAGAAGTTCAAAGATAATTGATCTTCTATCTCACGACTCTTTAGTTTCCAATTGAAGCAAAGAATTGGATGAACTTGACTTTAAATAGTTGAAGGCAGATTTCCCCATGAATGAAACTATTTTAGATATTTTGGTTATTTGTAAGATGCGTTAATAGCAAGTATAACACTTGCTTTTAAAGGTTAAAGTTCATGAAGGTAGTTGTATGGAGACTCAAACCTATGAGATTTTCACAAGATAGAGAATTCTCCTACCTCAGAACAAGGACTCACTCTGTGACTGCTTTAAAACCAGCTTCTACAGCTGCTCAAAGCCAAGAAGCCGTTGGCAGGATCACGATACTTCATCTGGTGCAGGGCCCTGTTCCAGACTCTTATTGGCCAACACAGAAAAGGAGTTCCAGACTGTCCAGGCTTCTTTAGAAAAGCAACTGGGAAGGCTCCTCGGTGTCTCACTGAGGCTGGGTGCAGAGCGCCTCGTTGGAGTCATCTGGAAACTTGTTGGTGTGATTTCTTTCTCCTGGATGACTTTGGGGTTCTTTTTTCTTTTTTTTTTTTTACCTGATCATAATGGCTGTCATCCCCATTTAACACACATCTAATTCAATCAGATTCAGTGAGTTCTACCCTTTTGTAAGAATCACTGTTAGGTTTTGTATTTCCGTGAAAATTCTGAGACCATATCATTCCTTCTGAGAAACAGGATATATGCTAATAGGGAATCTCAGCCTACAGTTGTTTTGAAGGTATGTATTCTATGTTGGAAACAGAATGGGGGCAGCAATTTGGGGGCTGTGCTTGAGGTGCAAGTACCGCAGAGTAGAGCCTACCAGTTGAACTGAGTTTTCCTGGGCTGGGGATCCAAAGAAAAGGCGGAAGAACTAGCCTGCCACTGTTACTTCATCTACTATCTCAAGTCTTTTTACAAAGCCTCCCCTTACTATCATAGCAAAAGTAGGGAATAAAAATAAATACTAACATGAAAGAGTGGTGAGGTGTTTTTTTTTTCACATTACCATCTCCCCCATCCCAGCCCCAAACAGAAAAGTCACATTTTCTAAAGATTTCCATTAAAGGCATACATTTTATAGACAATTAATCTCCTTGGTACATCTCATCTCCTCATTATGGTAGGTAAGTGAGATGTTTATTACACTCTAAAGAATCAGACAAAAGAATTAAATGTTTTATATTTTTCCACATCTTTTAAACATTTATTATTACTATTTTAATCATGTAGCCTTTAAGTTTAAAAGCATGAAAAAGGAGAGCGTAATTCATGACACTTCAGGAAAGTAATAAAAGCCCAAAGAGATGTCATAATTTGTCATGGAGATTATAACCAGTACCTTTGAAATGTTAATTGTGAAGCATTACAATTTGTATAAAACATTTTTTGTTCTAAATTTTCTTTTGGTTGATTATAATTGCAGACCTTTTGGGGTCTTATTTTTCATTCTCTGTGTAGCTTGGTTTGTGATTGTGAGAATAAGTAAAATAATGTATCTGAAATCAAATTTTGAAAAGCGGCGTGGGAGAAGACTTTTATCAAATACTGCCAACTTCAGAGGGCTGCTGTGTATGTGTGTGTGTGTTTGAGAGAGAGAGAGAGAGAAGTAAGCACTAAATGTTTGCTAAAGTATTCCTGCTAATATTAGGTAGTCACTAAATAATGATTGACATTTATAGAACGGCAACCACATTAACTCATTTAATCCCCAATTACAACACTTTGACATAGGTGGTAGCCCTATTTTAAAGATGACGTACCTGAGCCTTAATAACTTACCAGTGGTCACTAGCTACAGAGAAAATGGGAGACAGGGTTGCATCCAGGTTTGCTTAACTGTAGAACCAGTGTGGTCTAAAAATCCTGCCTTTTTCAGAAACCAAAGTTGCATTATTAATGTGCATCATGAAAGAAATTTTATTCTTATCAATGGATACTTGGAAGTTAATATTTGTTTTTTATTGTCCAGTTTAAAATAAACTTAGCTTTAAAATAACCTTGTAGAATCAGTCAGTATTCCTGAATTATCTTGCTACTGTTCCAGCAACAACTATCCCCTCTACTGTAATGAAAATAGCTTTGCAATATCAAGTGAATCAAATTATAGATCAGGGGATGGTCAAGTTCCTGATCACAGCAGTTTTTAAAAATTAAACATTCTGAACTGCTTCATATTTGTCATGTTGATCGCCTGTTTTCCTCATGTGTGATTTAAGGTTTCCCACTGCCTGCAGAAGTCCTTGAATATAGTTCCTTTCAAGGATTTAACTACAATTTTTGTTTTTAAGAATTTTAAATACCAAGTCATAGGTAAGTCAAATAATATCAAGTCCACTAATAGGAAATTGGTTAAATAATCATAGTATTTCCGTAAAATAGAATATTGAGCTATTTAAAAGAGTAAAATAGACTTTGATTCTGCCATGTGAGAAAAAAGACTGATAAGAAAAAATTGCCTAGGAATATTATTACATGAAAACAAGTTGAATATTGGGTTAAAGTTGAGCATGGAGGGAAATTGTGTATATATGCGTTTATTGCACAGAATATTTGGGGAGGGTGTACAAGAAAACTGTTAACATTGATTATTTTCTGGAGAGAGAGACAGAACCTGGGATGGAGTGGGATGGGGTGTTTATACTCTTAAAATTTTTTTTTTTTACTGTGTTGTGGCAGTTTGAAATTATTTTATGAATCCCCAAAAGAGAAGGATTATGTTTATAAACTAATCTATTCCTCTGGGTGTGATACCCTTTGATTGCATTGAATTCAGTCAAGGTGCCTTTGCTTAGATTACTTGGTGAGATTGCTTTAGGGCTTTTGATTGGGCTGCGTGAGTGAGACGTGGCTCAGGTTGAGTCCCTGCGCCCTTGCTGGGTCTGATATAAATGGACTTACATGGACAGACACAGGAAAAAGGGAACTGCCATGTTTGATTCTGCCATGTGAGAAAAGGACACCATTTGTGCCCACAAAAAAAGAGAGAAGCCCTAAGAGATGAGCCCTATGCCTGGTTGCTCACAGCTGAGCTCCAAGAGATAGTAGATTCTGGAGGGGAAGGCAGAGACCTCCACAGAGATGGGCGGCCATCTTGCTTCACCATGTGGCAACGCCATGAGCAACAGTAACTGACTTTGGTGAGAAAACGTCTCAGCTGATGCCTGAAGTTGGACATGTCATGGCCTTGGAACTGTAAGCTTTTACCCCAAAACAAACCCAATTATAAAATACAACACATTTCTAGTACTTTGCATCAGCAGCCCTTTGGCAAACTAAAACAGAAATTGGTACTGAGAGAGTGGAGTTGTGCTGCTTGCAATTACCAAAAATGCTCAAATGGTTTTATAAATTGGTAAGGGGTATTGTTTGACAGAATTGTGAGATGTTTGATAGAAAAGGCCTAGATTGCTTGGAAGAGACTGTTAGAAGGAATATGAACCCTAAAGTTATTTCTGGTGAAGGCTTAGCAGGAAATGATGAAACTATTATTGGATACTGGAGGAAAGGTGATCTGTGTTTTACAGTTGCAGAGAACTTAGCAACATTGACTCCTGATGTTAGATGGAAGGCAGACTTTGAAAATGATGGGCTTGGACCTTTAGCTGAGGAGATTTCCAAGGTAAATTTGGAAAATGT
Source organism: Chaetophractus vellerosus (assembly GCA_004027955.1). NCBI lineage: Eukaryota > Metazoa > Chordata > Mammalia > Cingulata > Chlamyphoridae > Chaetophractus > Chaetophractus vellerosus. The sequence goes on along the minus strand of PVKH010049002.1, from coordinate 3,272 downwards.
GGCCTGGCTTCTCCTTGCAGCTTATAGCAAAATGCAAAAAAGAGATAAACTTAGAACTGAATTCTTAGGCACAAAGAGACCAGAGACTGATCATGGAAATTCCAAGCTTCTGGAAAACACGGCCCCAGAGTATAGTGGCCCATGTGAAGACTTTAAACACACTTGGATCTTGTAAGTCAGGATTGGAAGTGCAGTTGTCCAGGAAGGGCTTGTGGAAAGTCTTACTGTTGATGGCTTGAGCCCCTGTTTCCTGCATGCTAAACCGGCAAGCTTTTTGTATGAGTGAAACCACTGTCAGCCTGGACTATTAGGGATAGGAAGGGGAGACATTGAAGGGAAAACGGCTGCAAGTGGAAAATCATGGAAGGTGAGGTCTGGAATTAAGACATCTCTTTGGTCCAAATGAGAGACCCCACCCGTGTGTATGGAGAGGTTGAGTTTGCCCTGGCATTTGAAGAGGGTGGATGTTCTAGCCCATTGTTCAGGAAGAGTTTGGCTGCCCCCGTTTACAGAGAGAGTGAAGTGCATTCTCCAGTGGTTCGGGAGGGTTGGGTTGCCACACCAGTGCTCTGAGGAGGGTGGGCCTTTTCCCCATAGGTTGGGGAGAGTTAGGTCGCTACCCCCTGCTCAGGTTGGGCCTGTATGCCAGAGATTAGGCGGAATGTTGCCACCTTCTCATTGTATAAGGGGGCTGAGACTGTCCCCAGAGATTGAGGAAAGTGTGGCCGTCACCCCAATGTTCTTGGAGGGTGAGGTCTGGAGCTCGGTTGCCACCCAGATGTTTGATGAGGGTGGGATCGAGAAAACAACCATTGCACAAGCCCGTGAGGCCCCGAGGAGAAGAAACCATCATTCTAATAATGGCTCTCAAACTTTGAATTCTAATGGAGTATGTCCTGCAGGTTTTTAGAACGGCTGGGGACCCATGACACATGTTTTTCTCCCAAAATTCTCCTTACCATAATGCAAATGTTTAGCCTATGTATGTCCCTCCTTTATATATTGGAAGGAGATAACTTGTTTTGTAAGTTTCACAGGTATACAGCCAGAGGAGAGTTTTGACCTAAGACAAACTGCATGCCTATAACTGATTTTTATGTGATTTTGCACTTAGCATTTAAATAATTTAAAGCTTTTGAAATACTGTAATGTAATGAATGTATTTTGCATATGGAAAGACGTGTCTTTTTGGAATTCAGAGGGTGGAGTGTGGCAGTTTGAGATTATTTTATGAATTCCAAAAAGAGAAAGACTATGTTTGTAAACTAATCTATTCCCCTGGGTATGATACCCTTTGATTGCATTGAATTCAGTTGAGGTGCCTTTGATTAAATTACTTGGTGAGATTGCTTTAGGGATTTTGATTGGACTACATGAGAAAGGTGTGACTCAGGTTGAGTCCCCACTCCCTTACTGGGTCTGATATAAATGGACTCACATGGACAGACAAGGAAAAAGGGAACTGCCATGTATGATTCTGCCATGTGAGAAAAGACTCCGGTTGTGCCCACAAAAAAAGAGAGAAGCCCTATGTATTAGTCAACCAAAGGGGTACTGATGCAAAATACCAGAAATCGGTTGGTTTTTATAAAGGGTATTTATTTGGAGTAGAAGCTTACAGTTACCAGGCTATAAAGCATAAGCTACTTCCCTCAGCAATGTCAATTGCCACATGTTGGAGCAAAATGGCTACTGACATCTGCGAGGGTTTAGGCTTCCTGGGTTCCTCTTTTCCCAGGGTTTGCCTTTCTGTTTCCTCCACAAGGTCAGCTGTAGATTATGAGGCTCTCTAGGTGTTGCCTCTCTCCACAAGACCAGCTGTGGACTATCAGGCGAATGGCTCTGTCTCTCTCTCCCAGGCTTCTGCCATGTCTAAGAGCCATCTCTGTTCCGCTGTGTTCTTCTCCTGTGTGTTCACTTCCTGGGCTCCAGCTCAAAACCCAGCATCAGAACTCCAACTCTGTCCTTTGCCATGTCTTTTATCCGTGAGTCCCCAGTCACCAAGGGGCAGGGACTCAACACCCTACTGACATGGCCCAGTCAAAGCCCTAATCATAATTTAATCACGCCCAGAGAAACAGACCATTTACAAACATAATCCAATATCTATTTTTGGAATTTATAAATAATGCCAAGCTGCTGCACCCTAAGAGATGAGCCCTATGCCTGGTTGCTCATAGCTGAGCCCCAAGAGATGGTAGATTCTGGAGGGGAAGGCGAGACCTCTGCAGAGATGGGCGGCCATCTTGCTTCACCGTGTGTCAACAATGCCAGGATCGACAGAAGCTGACTTTGTTGAGAAAGCATCTCTGCTGATACCTCAAATTGGACATTTCATGGTCTTAGAACTGTAAGCTTTTACCCCAAATAAATCCCCATTATAAAATCCAACACATTTCTAATACCAAAGTATCAACTACCCTTTGGCAAACTGAAACACGCATGTTTTCAGGGGAAAAAATAGTTGAAAAACTGTTTTTTAGAGAATGTAAAACCAGTGCAATAAGTTTCTTCTTTTTCCTCTTACCTATAGAAAACTCAGAAAGAAAATATTTTCAGTGTAGATTCTTAGACTACAAGGGCTAGAATGAGGAATCATTGCCGTGCCACCTATTCTAAACGATCTTTTCAACCCAGTTTCCCTTCAGATGGTCTCTGCTTCGGCCTCACTGACTGCCTGCTTTTCCATAGAGCCCTCCTGAACCAGTGCCCGTCTCCTCCAGCTGTCCATCTCCCCACCCCAACCCTGGTTTCAGTACCATGCTCCTGAATCCTGCCCTTCCTGTATGACCCAGTCAGGGGCCATCTCCTCCAGAAATGTTTCTCTGATCCTCCCAGGTGGAAGGGAGGCTCTCCCTGCCTTTTCTTTTCAATTTAGGTGATATCATTTTCATTCTTGAGGCATATAGTCTTCCACAGGGGTGCCAATGGAAAGTACCAGAAATCTGTTGGCTTTTATAAAGGGTGTTTATACAGGGTAAAAGTTTACAGTTACAGGCCCTAAAGAGTCCAACTCAAGGTTGCTTTCTCACCAAAGTCAGCTGCCATGTGTTGAAGCAAGATGGTCGCTGATCTCTGTGAGGGTTCAGCCTTCCTCTCTGGGCTTCTTCTCCCTCAGTTGCAGGCTGACATAGGGCTTGTCTCTCAGGGCTTCTTCTCTCTTCTGGCATAGGGCTTGTTTCTTTCTGGGCCTTCTCAGCTGTTCTATTTTCTTCCCAAGGTTAGTTAGCTGCAACCTATCAGGTGAGTGGCTCATCTCTCCCTGGGGCCCC
>PVKH010049001.1:0-10145 GCA_004027955.1 Chaetophractus vellerosus | reverse complement strand
CTTCAGCTACTGATTAGTAAACTCAGAGGGCTAAAGTATAATCCTAAAAACAGCTAAAGTTTGAAACTGTCCAAATCAGAAAGAGGACGGTATCTGCCATTTTAACTCTACCACTGGCACAAGGGGAAGTGGACGGACTGAAAATCACAGTGCTGGTAAGGATGGGCTTCTTTCCATCCAGATCAGATTGCAGCTCTAGCATAAGCCCCAGCACCACCTTCAGCAGGGAGGAAGCTGGGGGGACCTGTATCAGCCTCTCTAGGTAACTGCAGGTACATTCGGCTGGCACAGACTGAATAGTCAGAAGTCTACCGGGGAGAATCTGGTCAATTTGGACCCACATGGCATAAATAGCTGCCCACACTTGCAGCTCCATCGCTGCCCCAGGCAGGGGCAAAAGGGATGTAAAGTTTCATCAGTCTCTCTGGGCAACTGCAGTCCAGGCTTGCACTGACTTGGATTATTACACAGGGCTGTGGCTCTGTCCCTACCCCTGGCAAGGGAGGAAGTTGGGAGAAGCTTCATTGGTCTCTGGGACAATGAGGGCAGCTTAAGCCTCCACAGCTTACAGCCACAACTACATCCTTGGCTCCTACTACACAGCCAGCAAGGGAGAAAGGGAAAGAAAGCCCTAAAATAAAGAGAGAAACTGTACCCAGAATAAATACTCTAGTAAACCAGATGCCAAGACACCAAAAAAAAAAAAAAAAAAAAAAATTACAATCCACACCAAGAAACAGGAAAATCTGGCCTGGTTAAGGGAACAAGATAAGCCTCCAGATGACAGAAAGGAGTTGAGACAACTTATCATAGATATTCAAACAAACCTTCTTAATAAATTCAATGAGATGGCTAAATAGATTAAGGATATTAAGAAGACACTGGATGAGCACAAAGAAGAATTTGAAAGCATACGTAGAAAAATAGCAGATCTTATGGGAATGAAAGTTGCAATAAATGAAATAAAAAATACACTGGAATCATATAATAGATTTAAGGAGGCAGAAGAAAGGATTGAAAAAATGGCCTCTGAAAGCAAACATACAAAAGAACAGATGAAGAAAAGAATGGAAAAAATTGAACAAGTTCTCAGGGAATTAAACAACAGCAAGAGACGTGCAAACCTACATGTCATGGGTGTCCCAGAAGGAGAAGACAAGGGAAAAAGGGCAGAAGGAATATTTGAAGAAATAATGGTAGAAAATTTCCCAACTCTATTGAAGGACATAGATATCCATGTCCAAGAAGCACAATGTACTCCCATCTGAAAATATCCATATAGCCCGACTCCAAGAAACATACTAATCAGAATGTCAAATGCCAAAACAAAGAGAGAAGCAAGAGAAAAGCAATGCATAACATATTAGGGATACTCAATAAGATTAAATGCTGATTTATCACTAGAAACTATGGAGGCAAGAAGACTGTGGTATGATATATTTAAGATACTGCAAGAGAAAAACTTCCAGCCAAGAATCTTATATCCAGCAAGATTGTCTTTCAAAAATGAGGGCGAGTTTAGACTATTCACAGGTAAACAGAAACTGAGAGTTTGTAACCAAGAGACCCACTTTGCAGGAAATACCAATGGGTGTGCTACAACCTGAAAAGAGAAGATAGGAGAGAGAGGCCTGGAAAATAGTCTAGAAATGAAGATTATCTCAATAATAGTAATTAAAATTGTCAAAAGAGTGATGAAAATATAACATGACAGATAAAAACCAAATATTCAGGAATAAACTTAACCAACAATATAAAGCACTTGTATTCACAAAACTACAACTCATGGTTAAAAGAAATAAAAAAAGACCTAAATAATTGGGAGAACATCCCATGCTCATGGGTGAGAAGACTAAATATCATTAAGATGTCAATACTACTCAAATTGATGTGCAGATTCAATGCAATCCTGATAAAAAAATTCCACCATAATTTTTTAAATAAATGGAAAACATGATTATCAAATCTATTTGGAAGAGTAAGGGGTGTGGAATAGCCGGAAATGTCTGAAAAAGGAAAAGTGAAGTTGGAGGATTCTCATTTCTGGACTTTAAAGCATATTACCTAGCTAGATGGTAAAAACAGCATGGTACTGGCATAAAGACAGGCACATACACCAATGGAACCGAATTGATGGATCAGAAACAGACCCTCACATCTGTGGTCAAGTGATTTTTGACTAGTCTGTCAAACACACCTTGCTTGGCTATGGATATCCTTTCAACAAATAGTGCTGAGAGAAGTGGATTTCCATAGCCAAAAGAAAGAAAGAGAATCCCTATCTTACACTTTCTACAAAAATTAACTCAAAATGGATCGAAAACCTAAATATAAAAGCAAGAACCAGAAAGCTTCTAGAGGAAAATCTAGGAAAATATCTTCAAGATCTGGTGGGAGGTAGTAGATTCTTAAAGGAGATAAGAGGAGGACTGAGATGGATTACTGATGTATAATGTATGTTGAAGTTTTAATTAGCTTTACTCTAAAAGTGTGGAAATGTACAGAGTTGATGGTAACACATTATAGTAAGCAACAGCTGGTTTTTAAATGGGAATGTGGATGTAAATGCCAATTGACAGAAAGCTAGAGAATAATCTGGGGACTGAATAGCACAGTAAACCCAGAGATGAGCGAAAATTGTGGTTGATGGTAACAGATGCAAGAGTGTACTTGATGAGCTAGAATAGATGTACATCATTATTGCAGGGTGGTGGGAATGTGGAGAAGCATGGTAAAAATACAGCTGTAGTGACCTATGGACTGTGGTTAACAGTAATTATGTAATAGTCATGCATCTTTGCCAAAGATGTACTGTGTTGATAATATGGGAGTATGGAAAAAGTGTCCCAAATGTATGCTGTGGGCTGGATAATAGTCTTATGGTATTATATCATATTCTGTAACAAATATTCCACCACAGTATGTGTGTCGATAGAGGGGTGTTGTTTGGGAATTCTGCCCATGTGCGTGATTGTTTTGTGATTTACAACTTCTGTCATAAAAATATATTTACAAAATAATAATAAGGTAAATTGGGGGAAAATACACCAAATGTAAGATAAGGACTATAGTTAGCAGTAAGATTTTATGATATTCTTTCATCATTTGTAACAAATGTCTCAGAGTAATGCAAGGTGTTGGTGGTGGGTTGAGGTATGGGACCCCTGTATGATGTTAAGTATGTTTGCTTTGTAAGTGCACATCTTTTGCTATATACTTATTGTTTATTTATGCTCATGTATAAATGATGTAGTAATAATAATAGGGGAGTTGGGGGGAAAATACTTTGGTTTGTAGTAATATTTTGAGGATGCATTTTAATCATTAGTTAAAAATGTTTCACAACAATGTAAGGTATTAGTGGTAGGGTAAGGTATGAAAGCCCTGTATGATGTTATGTATGTTTGTTTCGTAAGTTCACAACTATTACTATACACTTATTGTTTACGTATGTTTATGTCTGAGTGATATACTTCAATAAATAATATTCAGTGAAAGAAGCCAAACAGAAAAGATTTCACACTGCATGAATATTATTGTATAAACAAAATTAAAGCAGAGAAATACAAACTATATTTTTTAGAGAGGTATACTTAGGTGGTAAAATTAAAAAGAAAATCAAGGAAGTGATCACCATAGATTTCAATTCCCATGGCTAAGTCTATATTCAAAGGCCAGGGAAATACACTGTGCTGTTAGGAGAGAAGAGCAAGGAAGAAGAAAGTTTCAAGCATTGAGGCCAATAATTCAATCTACCACCATGACCACAAAGAGTCTGCATGTACACACACATGCGCACACAGGTACAAAATAAATACAGACAAACACAAAAGTTGAAAGAAATGTTTCGACAAGAGGCTTTGGAAATCTGGAAGAAGGCTAAGAGCCAGAAACTGATAGAAACTGTACTCTAGAGATTTTTACAAACCTCTGGGCATAAAACAATAGCTGCTTCACAGACTAGATGACAAATGAGGTAACTCTTCCTGCCCTGTCTGGATTCCAAAGGGTCTGCAGTGTTGAAAGCAAATAGAGAATATAGCTTTGGCTGGGACATCACTGTTATGATAGGCATCAGCAGCAGTGACAGCAGGAAGACTTCCAAATCCATGTACAGGCAGCAGAATCCACTCACTGGGACTCAAAGAGGAGGCGTAAGAAAGGCAAGAGACTGCATAGGGAATATAGTTTAGAGACTGTAGTGTGAGCAGCCCTTAGGCAACTCCACCAAATAACTCAGGAATGAATTAAGAGTGTTAGTTTTCTGCTGGGGGATGTGATGGGACAGAAATATTATATTTTAGACATATGCTTTGAGCTCATTACCAGTGAGATTATGTATTCTTCAGTTGTTCTTTGGAACAGTAACAATAAAAATTTAATAATTTATAGGTCATTTTTGAATCTCACTCTCCTTTATGACCCATTAATTCTATCCCATGGGGAAAATGGCAAAATGCCACCTTAATACCTCAATTTGAAGAGAGAGCTCTTTCCTATAATAAGATCATGTATGTCCTCATAGATTTTACTTAATGAAGATGGAACTGTAATATAAAGTTTAAAGTTCCAAACTTCAATCCCTAAACACAATTTATATTCCTAGCAGTTATGACTGTTTTCCCCTGGTACACATTTTCATTGTTCTCATGAAAAGAAAATTTTAATTGCAAAGAAGTAAAATAAATTGCCTTAGGAAAAAATGAATCACCCTTTCAGGAAATGTAGTTACTGGTGTGCTCAAACAAACACTATCTGATGTACTCCCCTAGTCTCAACCCACGTAAATTGGAATCTTTCCTACCAAAGGCTGATAACAAAAATCTTATAAAGAACAAGATTATAAATGTTTAAAACTCAAATTATTTACAAATCTGCGTACTTTTTATGTTTTTTTCTTGAAACTCTCACTAGAAGTGTGCAAATGCATTATTTGCTTCCAAAACAGCATCAAAATTGACCACAAGTGTAGCAGATGAACTTGGTTAGGATTTTTTATATGTTGGCTATATGAACAGAAAAAGCAAATTAGTGTGCCATGTCATAAACAAACAAAAGTGGGCAACTTGAAATACATGCCATGTGGTATGAAACAGATGATATTTTGAAGAATAAGTAAAAAATCATTCAGCTATGAAATCAAATAAATTGGGATGACATGATCATTTGCGCAACAAAGGGGGGTTCTTAAGTTCTAGCAACTATTCAGAATTTTAAAGTCTTATGAAAATAGGAAAACAAGTTTCCTTTTAAGAAATACAATTCAATCCAGCAATTATTTATTAAGGATTTACTCTCAGCAAAGAAGAATTTTAAGTTTGTGGTGAAAAAAAAAATGATGAATAAGGGATGAAATGTAACAGGGAGGACAGGACAAGAACACAATGTTTTGCAATCTGAGGCAGAATGTATTAAATATAATTAGAGAAGGACAAAGGATTCCAAGGCAGAGTGAGAGCATATCTAGCTTGGGGTCCAAAAAGGCTTCTTATGGAAAGTATCATGTGTGGTCAACACATGCCTGGTTGATCTTGCTAAAGCAAAATGTAACTTAAAACCAATGAAAATTTGAATTCGGAATTATCAGCAAAATCTCATAACAATAAATAAGTACAACAATTCTCAAATTTTAAATTTATGATTATTTGAAAAAAGATCACACCTTTAGAGTTAGTTGAAATTTCAAAATTACTTGAATATTATGTCCACAAGATAAATCAAAACAATGAGAATTTAAAATATGCCTTTGCACCCCTATTCAAAGACTCTAGTGCACTCCCTCCAATTTTGCTCCTAATCCCATTCCTTCTCATTTAAAATCATAATGTGGTATAAAAGTCAATGATAAATTGACTATTTAGCATCAAATATTTATTGAGCAATTACTATTTGTAAGGCATTATGAAATTAGGAAAAGGAATCACACTCAAATTTAGTGTTATTTTATATATATATAATAATAATAAATAATTAAATAAGTTCCAAAGGATACTATGAATATGCTATAGAATATTAAATGAAGACATATTTTCAGATAAGAGTATTATGAAGGGCTTTGATAAAGTGGTGATATTTGAGCTAAACTTTTCACGATGAATCTAATTTGGTATACAGGGATTCGGGGAGTAGTTGAAATAACATTTCTGGAAACTTGCTCAGAAAGAACAAAAATGTCAATCACATCAAGGTACATTAATAGGGAGGCAGTTTGAGGGAACATAAACTGTAAAGGGTAATTTTGGAAAATAAGATTTGCACCAAACCATAAAGGTCGATGGAGTTTGCCTTAACCATGTTTTCAGTAGGAGTTTAATCAATATTTTTCATTTGGTTTGATTTTTATATGGATTGGTGACATGAACAGAGTTTGCTTCAAGAAACTTAAACTGGAAAAAAATGTAAAAGGCATTAGAGCTGTGAGAGACTGAAGTGGAGAGACCAGTTGGACTATTATCACAGTTGAGGAGAATGGTTAAGAAAACCTGCCTCTGGCAGAGGCAATGGAGGATGAAGAAGACTTCAATTCTCAGCAGCAGGCTGGATATGAAGCCAAGAAAAGGAAAAAGAAGGAGACCATGATGACAAAGAATTCAAGACAGATATAGGATATGGAGGAATAGAGCTCCTTGGAGCCTAGTTTCAGGAGATCCCTGCTTTGAAAGTTTGCTTCCTCAATTCTGTCTCATCACCAAATGCAGACCTGAAAACTTCTTTCTAAGCCTCTGTGTTCTGATGAGAAATCACTGGTGTTTTCTTGCCATTTATCAGCAGAACTACTAAACGTCAGAGCTGAAAGGAACCTCCTCAGTCAATTATATGAGCCTCCCATTTTTAGATGAGAACATTAAGGATCAGAGAAAATCATTCAAGATGACACACAACTAATTATTGTTTGCTCTGTAACAAAATCCAAGTATACAGGCATGCCAAACTAGTGCTCTTTGAATCTGTATGTGTCTTGTCTGTCACCTGCCTTTTTCTGTCTGGATTAACAAGGGGCCTGTGGAGAGGGAAACAGATGCAGTGTTTAGAGAGGCAATGCCAATGGAGAAAGTGCTTGTAAATACAGCATGCAGCATACAGTTGACACAGAAATATTAATTTTTGGAATAATGCTTAGCTTCAACTCACCTGACGGGATTGAGTCTTCTCCACTCATAAGCTTTTATTTCTGACATTATATTTATGAGGTGGTAGTGATATTTCATCAGTCCCTTGATTTCTCTCCCCAAATCATTCTTTAATAAAACCAGAGAGGAAGCAGGCATCAGTATGAAGCATATAACACTGGGCAACATTTGGGAGCTATATTGACAAAGGATCCACAGGCTCACCAGCTGCAGTTACATGAGTAACAAGAGACAAGCACTACAGCATGTAAATTCAAGCTGTATCCAACAAAGAAAAGTCTATTTATATAGACTCAAATAATAGTTGGATTTAATGCAAGCATAGTGGTTTTTGTATTTGCCAGGATTCATTGGCTTTTTATTTTCTGCCAGATTCAAGCTAAACATAGTGCAGTACTACTTTGAACAGAGAAGTGGACAGACTGCCAGAGTACCACATGTAAAAGGCCTAATTGAGGGGGAGGGATGATCTGGTCATTTGTGCCTAAAGACTTTCTATACTTTCATGGAAGTGCAAACCTACTACATCACTACACAGCTGAATCAGTAATACTTTGCGGTCAATGGTGTCTACAGATGTTACTGTACTCAGAATTCAGGAGAAGTGGTCACTGAAAGAAGACTGTATGCATAAATCAGAAATTTGTTACTAGCAGCCAATGAATGGTCCCTTTTGACACACATTCCCATACCCCAAAATGACCATATCTTTTCCAAGATTATAAAAGACCCAGGGCATACCAGAATGCTTCAGAGTCGGACTGTCCTGAATTTAAATTCTGAATCTGCCACTTATTGGCTTTTTCCCTGTGATGCAGGAAAAATTCAATGTCTTCATCTGTTAAAAAAAAGGGGGGGAGTGTGCTACAAGTATCTTGCCTATTGGATGTAGATACTTAACATAAAATGTCTACCAAAGAGATTCACACAGAGTAGACACTCCATAAATCACAGTAAATTGCAGCTACTATTATCCCTTAGGATTTTATAATAGCATGAACCCTCGGTCCCAGGATATTATTTGATCTTTCTCACATAATCGTCATATAATCAATTAGAATGAATCATAAATCTGGAAATGATAGTAAAACATCATCTTATTTGATTTCCTTCTCTCTGGGAGGTAAACCTTGTTAAATTATTAGAATTAGATCTACGTTAAAAGATACCAAAGTTTGTTGCTTTGTATTATGGATTAAGGCATATGAGTCCAGATATTGAGAAAGGAAAATAAAGCCAGTTTTGGAACTTTGACAGTATATTAACCAAACTCACAGATTTATGTAATCCAATTTTTAAAATTAATAGAACAGGAATTAAGTCATTAATAGTACATAGTCCCTGCTTTTAGGGAGGTCACAATTTAGGAGGGAAGGCAGAGAACAAAGAAACAGAACTTATGCATGCATGTGTTTATGTTTTGTGTGTGAGGGTGTGTGCATGAAAAGATAGAAAGATCCTTTGAGATAAATGCTAACACAATGGTTTTCAAAGTTTTTAAAGGATTCAAAATGGAGCAAGTTCCTTTTCAGACACCAATTCTTTGAGCCATCCTTGTCATTGTATCATTCTTTTTACTTTTATTTTGGTTTTCCAGATAAGACATTAGTATAGAAACCTATAAATATTTACTGTATTCATCCAAATCTAGCTATTTCTGTTTTATAATATCCAAAATTGTCCTTAACTGCGTAACTCAGTGAACAAGAAAACAACATAGTTGAAATGAATCAAAAATTATTCTGGGATAACTGCCTACAGATTTACTAAACAATTAACATTGGTAAATGAACAGTTGAATAGCCCATGTCTTATACAATAAAAGGCGTTCCTGTTAACTGTCTATTCAACTTCACTGATAGATTTTGTCGGATCACATCTCCTTAGAACTAGTCATGTCCCTTTTCTCTGATTCTCTGGGCCACTAGCAGACTTACTTTCTCTCTGATCAAGCTGATGAAGCTGGCTACGATGGCTGCTAGTCAGAAGTGGCCACACACTCACCATCTCACCTCAGAGATCCGTTGGGGGTATTTTGGGCTCCTTTCAGCCCTTTAAGAAGGGTATTTGTCTCCTGTCTGAAGAAGGAATCTTTTTCCAATAAGACCCAAAATGCCTTTTAGAAAATGGTCTTCCTAGGGAGCTCAGTAGTTCTTTCCTGTTTACCATTTCAAAACTTTTTAAACTGCCAACAAACTGGTAGCCTGAAGTCTTTTACAACCATATTCTGATGGTTGGGACTAGAAATCCTCAAATTTTTCCAACCCACTAAAGGTGTGTTATGGACACAGAAATAGAGGAAGTACTTATTATCTGAGGGACATTGGTAGTGAGAAAAAAAATCTATTTATAGTAAATTTCTTTAAGATGAGGAAGAATTTCATAAATTAAAAAAGCACATGGCATTTTAACTTAAAAATGAAATTTAATTTTTATATTAGTTTTATTTTATATTTATTAGCATTCAGAATATAATTAAAATTATACATTAATCCTTTAAAAAATTTTATAGAAACTTAGATTACATAAATATTACACAAAAGATGTAGAGATTCCCTTATTCCCCACTCCCCACACCTCCCACATCCTCCCACATAAACATCCTTCATTAGTGTGGCATATTCATTTCAATTGATAAATGCATCCTGGGGATTTGCCATTAAGCGTGGACCATAGTTCACATTGTAGTCTACACTTTCTCCCACACATTTCTGCATGTTATGTAATGATATAAAATGGCCTATATCTGTTATTGCAACATCACTCAGGACGATTCCCAAATCCCAAAAAAGCTTCCATATTACAAGTGTTTTTCCTTCTCCCTGCCCTCAGTGGCCACTGGCTCCACATCAATGTTGTAATTTCATCAATTGCTAGAATCACAATATGTCTATAATAGAATACCAGTAAGTCCAATCTAGTCCATAGCTCTACCCCAATCCCGAGGAGTCTGGGATGGTGACGTCCACTCCATCTCCAATTGAGAGGGTCTTATATCCCATGGGGAAGATGGAT
>PVKH010049000.1:0-10146 GCA_004027955.1 Chaetophractus vellerosus | reverse complement strand
AAAGAAAGAAAAAATGCATTACATACCTCAAAAAAGCAGTACTTTATTTCCTTGAAATGTAAACCAAAATTCTATTAAACACTACAACAACTAGAGGATATCCAAACTCCCTTAAGATCAGAGGAAGTAAACAACTTCACCAAGGAAGTGGAACCCAGGCTTTCTAGCTCCCAAGCTCATACTCTTTCTGCTTTATCAACTGTTTCCTTCATAGTCAAGTATTTATAATCGCTTTTCTGGTGTAGGAGGTTGTGTATTTCCAAACTGACCACCTCCCATAATAAGTGCTCAACAAGTAAGTCAGTTCACTGGTTTCATTCAAACATATTATCTCAACAACATGACATTTTCTAAATACTATAACTAAAAGAACTCATTTTTTAAGAATCGTGGGTGGGAGAGGGGGAGGGAGATTGGGGTGTGGTAATAAATACTAATAAATGAACTCATCTTGGGTGGGGGAATGAGCAGCTGGGTGATAAACAGGAACCTTACCTCTTACTTGATGCACAGGAATTAACTTTCCAGCCAACATATCATAGACATAAAGGACCTTGCTGTGGGTACTTGTGGCTAAAACCTCTTCTCCATTAGCACTAAAACGAGCCTTAAAAATAGGAAACTTTTCCAAATAAATGCTCTGGATTTTAGGATTTGTTTTTCCATCAACCTATTAAGGAAGTACAAAATGTTTCTTTTGGTTATTTCCATGGATCTGTATCTTGGTTGTAAACATTTTTCATTACAAGTTTTCATTTAAAAATGCATACCTGAAACAGAGATATAGCATGATCTAATCCGGCAACCATCACAACTTGTGCACAAGGATGGAACTGCACGGATGAGATCTGTGCAGTAGTAGGGCGTTCAGCATTAGCATGTTGGCAGTTCTTCATCTACAAAAAAATCAAACTGTAAATCTCTCTCTCCAAATGGATTAACGTTATTTTATATGGACCATAAAGACGGCATTGTAAAGCAGTTTACAAGGCAGCAGAAAATGCATTGGAATGGAAACCAGAAGACCACATCTCTGGTACCAACTAGCAAGTCACTTACTATAACAGACTCCATATTTATCATCGGTGAAATGAAAGGATTGAATCATTAAGGTCCTTTCCACATCTAGAAGTTTAAATTTATTAAGCATTCTTGGAGCACTAATATACAATCACTTCCCCAAGATACACTCAGTTGATTAAGAGATGTTGACTTCCAGGAAAATTTTACTTAAAAATCCTACTTTAGCACCTTTGCATTTATGGCACAAAACAAGAGCCACTGAGTGGTCAGCCCCATGGTTCTATGGTTGGCATGGGCTGCTTATATTCTCCTCTCAGGGTATGTAATAGCTAAAGTAATGATAATCTCAAGCACCAAATAGACTCTTTTCAATGATTTCTTTTGTTTTTATGGATTATTTTCCCAGCATTAAAATTTCAATTATATTGTAAAAAAATAAAGTGCATATTAATATGTTTAGTTTGTAACCAATGAAGTTAAAACAGGCAGCTGAAAACCACAATGAATACACTAGACACAGTGATTACTTTCTGCCACGTTAGATATAACAGCCAGGAAAGCCTTGCTAAGGTTCCATTTGAGCTGAAAGATAAAAATGAGTTAGCCATGAACAATGCTTGAAGGACACACAGGCAGAAGGTTAGAGAAAGAAGGCCTGCATGGTTGAAAGTAATGAAATAAGGGGGAAAGAGGTCTAAGACAAGGTTGAAATGTAGGGAGAAGCCAGATCATGAAAGACAGTACAGACTATCGTAAAGAATTTAGAAGATTTCTAAGAATAATGATAAGTGATATGACAAGATGTTTTATATTTAAAAGATCCCTCTGGCTAAACACAAAGAATGGAGTAGGAAGAGGTAAAGTGGAAGCAGGGAAACCAGTCACAAAGCTACTGCAGTACATCAGGTGAAAAATGAGAACAGTATGGACTAGGCTGGTACCAATGGAAATGAAGAAAAATAAAAAGGGAGAAATCAAAAAGGACTCTGAAAAAAATATATATATAAATATAAATAAATAAAGGAACTCTGAGAAGATTCCTGGGAACATAATTTAATACCTCCTGATTGTTTTTAAAAGAGAAAAAGAAAACCTAACATTTATGACACTAAAATAACAGTAAACATATTTAACCTCACAGATAATAAAAATCCATGTATCTGCAACTAGGAAGCAGACTGGATTTCAGGGGGAAGGAGCTGGACAGGCCCCAACTTCATTGACTCTCACCTTCAAGATGCCTCTTGGGAGAGAAGTTGATGTGGATAAGAAATTTCCAGTTCTTTGCAACAAGTCATCTTCATCATCTTCACTTTCATCTAATTCAAATAAACCCACAAGTCTCAGCTTTAGAACTAACGAGACTGTCCTTTTCCTATTCCAAACTTCGATATTTCACCCTTCAATTTCCCTCCCAACCATCCCCTTCTAATCTCAATCACCTTTCTAAAGCTGTAATTGGTAAAAGGAAAACCGCAAAATGCAACTGAAAGAAAGGGCAAAGATGGCAAAGAGCTAAAGATATATGGTTAAAATAAAAATCTGATGCAAATATTCTCCCCATCCTGATTTGGTGATAATCAGGGTAGGCTAAACATTCCCTATATTAGAAACCATGTATGCATCCCCAGACCTAGTTTTTCTCCCTAGGTCTGGTTTTTTAGAATGCTGGTGATAAAGTAAGCCTGATTTATTATATGACCATCCCGTATGGGAAAAGACTGTAACTCTGGGTATCTTTGGTCAACCTTAAGCGATATAACAAGGGGACGGATGTGGCTCAGGTGGTTGGGCATTCACCTCCCATATAGAAGGATCTGGGTTCAATCCCAAGGACCTCCCGGTAAAAATTAAAAAAAGAAAAATACAGAAGGCGCATGGGCTACCAGGCCCCGCAAGCCACGCAGCAAGATGATGACGTAACAGGAGAGTGACACAAGGGAGCGCCAAGACAAGAAAAACCAGGAACTAAGGTGGCGCAGGCGGTAGGACGCCTCTCTCCCCCATTGGAGGTTCCGAGGATCGAATCTCAGTGAAGACAGGAGAAGGATAAGAAGAAAGGGCAGGAAATGGACACAGAGTCGCCCAATGAATGGACACAGAAAGAGCAAAAACTGGGGGCGGGGGGAGGCAGGTGAAAATGGATAAAAGTAAATAAAAAAATAAATAAATCCTTAGAGAATAATGTATAGGGGAAGAAGATACGGATTATAGTTGGTAGTAATACTTTCATGATGCTCTTTCATGATTTGTTAACAAACGTTTCACAACAATGCAGGGTATTGGTAGGGGGTGATGTGTGGGAGCCCTGTATGATGTTATGCATGTTTGTTTCATAAGTGCACGATGTTTACTGAACACTTATAGTTTATGTATGTTCATGTATGAATGATATACTTCAATAAATTGTTTTTTTAAAAAAAGTGAACAGGAGTAGGGATTTACTAACTTAAAACAGAAATTAAAAAAAAAAAAAACAGAAAGAGAAATATCAGCGCTCACAATCTGAAGATGTTCTCCGCCTTTTAGACTGTGCCCAGTCGGGTACTCCCCCCATGGCATGCTGAAATCTGAACAAAAACACAAAAATTAAATTTTGTGGTAAACATTTTATGTACACAGAGTTTAATACATTTATACAGTATAGGTTAGCTCACCATCAAGAGTATGTATAGAATCTCTACTAAAGAAGTTATTGTCTATAAGAACAGAAGAGCTACTCACATAGAAGACACAATCTGCCAATATTGGAAACTTTCATGAACCTCTGCCTATCTAAACTAGTCCTTAATACATGTTTGGTTTTAATTAAGTCTAGTCACATGGTTCTCTTAATTGCTAATATCAACACATCCCTGATCTTGGAGACTAAGTAAAAAGTTTCTCATGGTTATAAACCAATGTCATACAGTACATGACAGAACTTATCTGAAAGAAAACAATCAGATTGATAAGAATATGCAAAATTAATCATATTCCATGAATGCAATGGAAGTATTTCACCTAGGAAAACCTAGAGAAGCAGGACAATTATATTCTGAAGGGATGATGTCTGGAAAAGGATAGAGTCTAAATGTTTAATGCAGAAATATGAACTATTCCACCAAACTAGTCCACAAGTCATAAACAACTAGAAAACTGGACAAAATATATGTAACAACTCTTTCCACAAATCATACAGGTAGCCTAAGACTCTGATTGCTTAGAGAAGGAAAACAAATAGGGTGAGTCATACCATCACCAAGATTTTCCCCGAGAGACATTTTTAAGACCCTGACAAAGAGCTGAGAAGAAAAAGATCGGACTCCAGGCCATGACAACTGGAATTTGAAAAGCAGTGTACTACAAAGGAGGGAACTACTCAGAAAAAGAGCCCCAGAAATCTTGTACAGGGATCCACTGATACTTGCCAAATCCTGAGGTACTCATGCACAGGATGAGACTCCTCCATGAGGTCAAGCTGAAGAGCTACTAAGAATCTGTAAGCTCACATATTCAAGTTCCAATCAGTCATGACTGAAGAAAGTCGTTACTGAAAACATGGGGAATTAAGTAGAGACCCTAGAAAGGTTACACCTTAGTAGTGGAGTGAAACAGGCCTAGAGTAATTCTACTCCAGAACTGAGCTAACAAAGCTTCAAAACAAGTCTTGAAAGTATCAAACTAATCTGAAAGCGAATTAACTGCCTGCCAAGAGAAAGCTCAGCACTCAATAAAGGTAAAACCCAAATATGTATTAAGGACTAGTGTAGATAGGCAGAGGTTCATGAAAGTTTCCAATCTAGGCGGGTTGTCCAGACTCTCAATGACATTAACATTCACACTGCCCAGCATCCAATCAAGATTACATAGAAAAACGTAAACCATAACCAGAAAAAAAATCTGGCAATAGAAAAAAGAAATGACAGGCACGCTAGAACTAACACATAAGGACTTTTTTTTTCATTATTATTAAAAATAAGTCCCCTTTGGAGAACACCAGCAGCCCCACCTGTGTATCCCAGACTAGCATAATTTTTTATTAATAAAATAGGCACTTGACTAGCACACACATACACACACACACACACAAAGTCCTTATATCCAAAAAGCTCAACAAACCCCAAGCAGTATAAACACAAAGAAAACCCTACCAAGGAAAATCATAACCAAAATGCTGAAACAATCTTAATGATAGCTCCCTACACACTGTATAAACATGCCATTTGTGACATGAATTACATAAAAGTGGAGGGACAGAGGGGTATAGGAATACAGTTTGTATATACTAATGAAGTTAAGTTTGTATCAAAGCAAACAAGGTTTTTACAGATTTAAGATGATATTTAAACCCCATGGTAACTACAAAGAAAATACTGAAAAATATGGAGACTCATAGAAACAGAAATTAGAGTCCATCGGACAGAATGATTGGGGAGTTAATGCATAATGGGTATAGGGTTTCTGTTTGGGAAGATGGGAAAATTTTAGTAATAGAAAGTAATGAGAGTACCAGAGTATTGTGAATGCAGTTAATCCCATTGAGTAGTATGCATGCAAGTGGTTGAAATGGGAAAGTTTGTTTTAAATATGTTCCCACAAAAAAAGAAAAAACAAAAAAATTGAGCAACTAAAAAAAGAAATAGCCAGAAAATTTCAGAATGTAGGACAGTGTACAAAACAGAGGCCCAAACATTTTTAAAAAACCAATGTCATAGGCAAAAATAAAAAGATTGGTAAACTGGCTTAGAATAAAAGAGATTTAGGAAAAAAAAAAAAAGAAGAAGAATTAAAACAAAGAAATTTAGTAGACATAAAATCCAAATATCACACATGAATCTCATAACAACTACAGAAATATATACGGACTAAGCATTAGATGTTAATTTTCTAAGATTTGATAATAATACTTTGGATAAGAAGGAAAACGTCCTTAACCTTAGGCAATGCACACTGAAGAATTTACTAAGTGTCCAGTTTTCTTTACCTTTCTTTCAAATAGATCAGGAAATCATACAACACACTACCCACATATATAAAGAAAATATGGCAAAAATGTTAAAAATTATCTGACCCAGGTCGTAAGTGTTGAAAGCATTTAAATACTGAAAACTTTCTTATTATGAAGTTGTGGAAAAAAGATGGTTTATTACATACAAATGAATATATAAGTAAATAGTATCATCACTGGTTATATTTGAGTGGTAAGATCACAAGTTTTTCCCAAGTTTTTTTCATGCTTGTATACTCCCTTCCCCCAAAATTTTAAATTTAGTCATTTCTTCCAACAGCAATACTCTTACTATTCCAAAACGGAAACTGATTACTCAAAAATCTGTTACAGCCAAAGATTTGTGACCCAAAGTAAACTACTGATTATAAATACCTCTTGATAAATCATATGATAAAAGACACTTACTCTTCTTTAAGTCTCTTTTGTAGCTGTTCTTTTGAAAGTTTACTTTCACTGGCATTTTTCATCATATCTTTCCGAAAGCGATTGTTCAACATGTCAACCCTATAAAAAACAGAAGAGCATCCTTTAAATATTTAAAGATTCAACAAAAATAGTTGTTGCCTTTAGCATTTAGAAAAAACAATTTCACAACATATGTCAAGATGCAGAATCTTATTCCCCATTCTTCCCCAAACAAAAAGGAATCTCCATTACTTCAGTACATTACTTCATTACTTCATCTGGTTTACCCCTGGGAGAACTAATATTTCAAATTCATAATGATTTACCTAGTCATAGCTTATACCAGTAACTGAAATAAATCCCAGATAAACCAAAGAGCTATATGTATAAACAGTAAACCTTCAAAAGACTGTTAAAAACAGGAAAAATAGTATCAAAAAAAAGCTTCAGAGCTAACTACATAGAAATTTAAATATCCTCACTCAAAAAAAAAACCATTAAAAACAATATTAAAAGTCAACAGAAAACTAGGGGAAAAGCTCGCAATAAATTTGACATAAGGGGGAACCGGCTGTAGCTCAATTGGAAGGGCTCCGGTTTACCACATGGGAGGCCCCAGGTTCAGTTCCCAGGGCCTCCTCGAGCAGCGAGCAGGCAGACCGCCACGGGCAGGGCAAGCTGCCGCGAGCGGGCAGGCCGCCACGCAGTGAGCTGACTCAGCAGGTCGCTGCAGCGGGGGGAGACAAGCAGACATAGAAGAACGCAAAAATGAACACAGCAAGAATAAGCAGAAAGGGGGAGATATATAATAAAAAAAAAATAAAAATCTTTAAAAAAAAAAAAATTTGACATAGGGAAGTGGATATGGCTCAGGCGACTGGGCTCCTGCCTACCACATGGAAGATCTGTGATTCAGATCCCAGTGGCTCCTACAGAAGATAGAGATCTGTTGCAGGCATAGGCAGGAACGGCAAGCTGACACAACAAGAAAAAACATAATGACAGACACAAGAACGCAGGGAGGAGAGGTGGCTCTAGCATTAGGCACCTCCCTCCCACATCAGAGTTCCCGGGTTCAGCTCCAGTGCCTCCTAAAAGAAACAATAAAGACAAACAGACACAACTTGTTGAAGTGCAAACAACAAGAGGGTGGGGAGAAATAAATAAATCTTTTTTAAAAAAAAAGAAGACAAGAAAAGTTTTAAGTTCATAGTATTTAGGGAGCTGATATATTCAAATCACTAGGAAAGTTGCCAATAAATAGATAAATTAAGACATAATAAAAAAGTCATATAAGAGAAATACCAATTGACTAATAGCAAAAATGTTTTCTCAGTACAAATTAAGTAGAGAGAGTATTTCCCACCCACAAAACTGAAGTCTGAAAGCAGAGAAATCATTGTTCATGAAACTGGAGTGATGAAATGGACAAAATTCAATGGCAAGGTGATTAGTAGAACCTCATGGTAAGCAGTCTTGCAGTAGTTATTCAAAGACCTAAAACTGCTTATGCTCTTTGATGAAGTGATTCTACCTCAAAGAATCTTCCTCAAGGAAATAACCGCAAATGTAGGCAATAAAATTATGCACAAACATGTTTGTTTCCACATTAATTTATTAAAAGGGAATATAAGAAAACCAAACTGTCCAACAATAGCTATGTAAATTAAGACTAGTTCATAACATTGGCTACAATATGGCCATTAAAAATGTTTATAAAGGTTAAAAAAAAAAAAAAACAGAAGGAGCAATGCTTGCAATATAACCTTAATTAGAAAAAAGACAAAATGGAAAACTAATTATATGGTACATTCTCATCTATGAAAATACATATCACAGGTAACATGTGTTTTTATATACGTGTGCCAAACATGTATTTTTAGCCTTTGCACAGTTCTAGGCACTGTGCCAAGAGTGCTATATGCACTATTTCATTTAATCTTAACAGCCTTCTGATATAATTACAAGTATCATTTTACAAATGAGAAAAGGTAGATTCCCAACTTGCCTGAGGACATACAGGATATGTCCGAATTAGGTGGCAAACTTAGGTCTAATTCCAAACACTATGCTCTCTTAGCTTTTCTGTACAGCACAAAAAGGAGAGAAAGGGAAAGAAGTATATAAATATGTTAACAGTTGTTCTCAGCTGTGTGATCATGAATGTCCTTTTCTTTTCCCCATGTTTTTATATTTTTCAAACTTTCAATCACATTTTCATAATGAGAATTTTTTAAAACTACAAAATTATTTTCCAAGTGTCCAGAGGAATTCTGGAGGAAAAGTTAGGCAACTTACATTTCGTCATCTTCATCTTCTTCATCCACCCAAACTGGCTTCTTCTGAGGTGGAAAATTATCTTTTGCTTCATTCTCCACTTCTGAGTCACCAGATTCTTCATGTACATGAGCCTAAAGAAGGCAAAATTCCCTAAAAATGAGTTTTTCATACAACTTGTAGTCAGGTGGTTTGTAGAATGCTTTGTGTTTGCAGCCCTCTGACGAAATAATGGGATAGAATGCCACCACAGTGCTAGAGGCTGAGCAAAAAATGAAGAGACCAGTGAACACCACCACATCCTGCACAGGCGAGGAAAACTGGAAGCCATGGAGAGAAAGTCAACATGCTGAAACAAAATGATCAAGTAAGCAAGAACAGCAAAAAGTAAGTCGACTGATGACTAAAGGAACAGGACAAATTCCAGAAATTCAGAAACTGACAGACCAGTGTCAAAAATAACAAATGTCATATTTCCTATCTCATACTCTTAGACATATTCCTTCTTTGTTTCTTTTAACGCTTTTTGAACCCTCACTAAAGAAACTATACTACAAAATCTAAATCTTAACCACAGGCCATATCCCAAAATAGACTTAGGAAGAGATTCCTACCTACTCTATTTAAGGATTTATGCAAAGCCCAACAAATCTACAAGAAGTCTTGACGTGACTTAACAAATACTTAAGTCCTTTTCCTGACTGGCTATGGAACTACCACACAATTCAGCATTTTCCAATACTCTTATCTTCCAACTAGATTTCAGCAGCTTCTCCCATACTACCCGGAGGAGGTTTTGGAAATCAGTTTGTATTTGACACTTGGCTAGGTCCACATTCATATAACAAACATCTACTAAATAATTCTCAGTGAGGCTTTCCGTGGCTACCCTACCTAAAATCTCACAGGCCTCCTCCACAGCACTTAACACCCTTCCCTGAATGCTTTTTTTTTTTTTAAATCTCTCCAGCACTTGTCACTAACATATTTGAGATTTTCTTCTTTATTCTCTTTATCTTGTCTCTGCCTTTAATATCTAAGCGCTCCAATAAGGGCTTTTATCAGTTTTGTCAATTGTTGTGTGCTCCAGTGCCCAGAACAATACCTGGATCTCCCAAACGTGGGACAAAAGCCATACAAATAATAAGAGAGATTAAAAGCATAAAAAATTATAAGCAATCATGCAGGGTCTGCCAATGCCATAAGAGTATCTGGCACCAAACAGGCTCGCAAATATTTGTTGAATAAACAAATACATAGTAATTCTAAAAGTTGGTGTGAATAATCAACTGGGGGACCGTTAAAAAGCAGATTCCCAGGTCCGTGCTCAGGAATCTCGATTCCCCAAATAAAATGGAACTCCGTGATCTGCGTCAGCAAGCACGGCAAGCGACTAAAGCAAGTGATCGACCTACCACGCTGGGAAAGTTTTGGGGGAAAAAACATAG
>PVKH010048999.1:0-10146 GCA_004027955.1 Chaetophractus vellerosus | reverse complement strand
CTTGTCATTCTTAATACCCTTGACAGACTTTATTTTTTTTATGGCAATTTTCAATATCTGAATTTATATTACATATACTTCCATTGACTAGTTTGTTATCTGTCTCTTCTACCAGTATGTAAGCTTCATGAGAGAAGTAATTTAGTTCATCTTCTTCATTGGTATTGTTTTAGTTTGCTGGCTGCTAAAACAAATGCCAAAGAATGGGTTGGCTTAAGCAACAGGAATTTATTAGCTCATGGTTTTGAGGTTAGTAGAAGTCCAAAATTGAGGTGTCAGCAAGGCTATGTTTTTTTTCCAGAAGATGACGGTGTTTTGGGGATAGCTGCTGGTGATCCTTGGGTCCTTGGTTTTTCTGTCACATGGCAATGCATATTGAGGTGCTTGTCCTCTCTCTTCTGGGTGAACTTCACTTCCAGCTTCTTGCTTCTTGTGGCTGTCTCTCTGACTTCACTCTGCTTATGAAAGACTGTAATAATCCAAATTAAAGCCCAACCTGATTTAGTTGGGTCACACCTTAACTGAAGTAACATCTCGAAGAGATCCTATTTACGGTGGGTCCACGCCCACTGGAATGCGGACCAAGATCAAGAACATGTCTAAACTGGGGCACACAATTCAATCCACATTAGATATATTCCCAGTATCTAAATTTGTCTAGCACACAGTATGTACTTAATAAATATCCTTTCACTGACTGAAGGAATGACTCAGGGTTAACTCATCCAGGACCTTGGCTCTCTGATTTTGTTTCATTACATAGTACTGTTCTGGGTTTACAAAAATTATCATAGGAACTTGGAGAGCACAAACAGCAACAAATAATATCTGCTAAACAAACTGCCAAAAGAAGTCTAGAAAACATTAGGAGACAGTTGAATTAAACCATCACCAGTTGCTCAATTACCTGCGTTGTTTTTTTCAGCCATGGTGGCACTTTCTGTGCAGTGATTCAGATATGGGTCTTGTTGTCTCAGAGCATGGCTGGGTTGCAATGGGGTGTCAGGGTTTGGCAATGGCACAAAGAATTTCAGCGGCACGTACCTGTGGTACCAGCCTCATGAGCCATTCATGGAATGGGACTTGTATACTACTCTATGTATTATTAGGGTCAGTTTTCTTTCTCATCTTCATTTATTCACAAGTCAATGAATATTTTGATGTAGTGGTAATTTCCTATACACCTTTAAGTATTTTTTTCCACATTATTGAAAAAAAAATTTTTTTAATTTTTTTAAAAAAGTATTTATTTATTTATCCCCCACCCCTTGCTGCTTGTGCTTGCTGTGTCCATTTTGCTTTGTGTGTTTCAGTGTCTGCTTGTCTCCCTTTGTTGCGTCATCTTGCTGTGCCAGCTCACAGCTCGCTGCGCCATGCCGGCCGTCGGTGCTGCGCAGGCTGGCTTGCCTTCACCAGGAGGCCCCAGGAACCGAACACGGGGCCTCCCATATGGTAAATGGAGCCCAAACAATTGAGCCACAGCCGCTTCCCAAAAATTTTTTAAAAAGACAAAAGTTGATCAGAAATGCCTAGCCTCTTGAGCAAAACTTCCCTTCTATGTTAGTCCCATAACTAGTATTGGTTGAGTTATTCCCAGGTGCCAAATTATGTGGTAGGCACTAAGAAAAAGGAAAAGGAAAAACAAACAACAGTTTTTACATTTACATTGCACTTTTATAGAGCATTCACATATATCATCTCATTTATTTCATTCATAGTCTCTATTCTCAAGAAGTTTATTACCTATTTGTGCTTAAGAAACAAACACATAAAATCATTAGAGTCTTACACAAAAGTATATGATTAAAGGCTAAATTGCTTTGTTGGAATAAATATAGGAACACTACAGGAATTGAGACTTGGACTGAACTGGACCTTTCAGAGAAGGCTCCAGAGAGAAGATGAGTGTTCATTCAAAATTTTGAATGTTTTTTCTACTCTATCTTTGTGTACATAAATGTGCATAAGACATATTTCATGCTCCCAAAGGTTTCATAATCTAGTAGGAAACTTATAAAAGTAACATTAAGACAAATCTTAATATGGTACATAATATTAGAGAGGTACAAGCAAAATAGAACAGGGTGCCAGAGGAAAACGAGAGAGCTTCTAGCTGGGTTATCAAGGATGCTTCATAGAGGCGGTGACTGAGGACTGACTGTTCAGGGATGAGGGATGGTACTGCAGGTGCAATGAGTTCACTCAACTCAGCATCGATTTGGTCCACATTATCAAAGCATTTTGTATGTGTAGCTACAACCTAAATAACTTCCAAGAGATTTACAATGAGCAGTGTTACTAAAGTAATCTGTATAAGGAGGCTACTCCAGAAAGGCATTCAAACCCACACACAATTAAGCAAGAAGGATGAACCACACTCCAAATGGAGGAAATAAATGACTATTGGCGATTAGTTAAAATGCTTTTCTCTACTTCTCAAATTCAGTAAAATAGTTCTATTTGACATTGTAATGACAAAACTTAGTGCCAAAGGAAATAATCAGAATATTTATGTTCCTGTGTAAATTGGTGCAGGATTGATAAAAGATGTATCAGATAATGTGGTCTTTACTTTCAAAATTGGTGATCCTCAAGAGGTGTGATGAAGCCCATTTAAGAATGGCAAAATTGAGGCTCAGGAAGGTTAAGTGCACAAACTCCCGCAGTTCATAAGTGGCATTCACTACTAGGATTTGAAATCTGATCGGTCTGGCTCCATTACACCAGTTTGACCTACCATAAAGGAAATAAATGAGAAAGCAGGGCAGGTAGAATTAGGAAGCCAGTCTGTGAAAGTCCACAAAGTGAACAATACACTCATGATAATAATCTGCTAGGGGTACAAATAGATACTAATACTTTCAATACATGGTAGATCATCTGCAGTAAGTCTTTTTTTTAATTAATTTTTTATTTATTTATTATATATCTATGCAGTAAGTCTTGCTTTAAAAAATTTTTTTTTGAGGTACTGGGGCCAGGGATTGAACCCGGGACCTCGTGTGTGGGAAGCCAGTGCTCAACCACTGAGCCACATTGGCTCCCCTGAGTTTGTTTTTCCATTTGTTTGCTTGTTGTTTGTTTTTGTTGTTGTTGTTGCTGTTTGTTTTTTGTTTTGTTTTGTTTTTAGGAGACACCAGGAACTGAACCCGGGACCTCCCATGTGGGAAGCAGGCTCTCAACCACTTGAGCTACATCTACTCCTCTGCTTTTAATTTTAATGACAGTTGCATAGTTCTCAGTGATTATTTACTCGGACTTTTCAGTTTTCTATGTTTGCACTGATTTTTACATGAAACTTATGCGTTAGGAAAGGAAGCACTTTGAATCAATCCTAAACCCAAAACAAACTTCTCTGAGTAAGAAGGCAGGGGCATAGAGATCAGTAGTATAAGGAGACAAGGCAGCTTTCCAACTCTTTTGAGTTGGGGTGGGGGGGGTGGTTGTTGAAAACTTTTTTATTGTAGTCACATATATATATATAACCTAAAATTTTCCCATTTTACACCACTTTCAAGTATGCAATTCAGTGGCATCAATTACATTCACAATGTTGTGCTGCCATACTCACCATCCATTATCAAAACTCTTCCATCATCCCAAATAGAAACTCTGTATTAATTAACATTAACAGTCTCCCTATTCCTCACCCCCACCTCTAGTTTCCTACTCTATGACTTTGCATATTCTACTTATTTCACATAAGTGAGATTATACAATATTTGTCCATTTGTGCCTGGCTTTTCTCACTCAACATGATGTCTTAGGGTTCATCCATATTGTCACAAGTATCATAATTTTATTCCTTTTTACAACTGAATAATATTTCATTATGTGTATATATGCCATATTTTGTTTATTCACTCATCTCTTAATGGACCCTTGGGTTGCTTCCACATTTTGGCTATTGTGAATAATGCTGCTATGAATGTTGGTGTGCAAATATCTGTTCAAGTCCCTGCATTCGATTCTTTTGGGTTTACACCTAGAGGTGGGGTTGCCAGGTTACATGGTAATTCTATACTTAACTTTCTGAGGAACTGTCAAACTGTTTTCCACAATGGCTACACCATTTTACACTACCAGCAGCAATGCATGTGGATCCCTATTTCTCCGTACCTTCACCAACACTTGCTATTTTATTTTTTCAATAATAGCCATTCCAGTGGGTGTGAAGCAGTATCTCATTGTGATTTTGATTTCCATTTCCCTAAAGGTTAATGATGTTGAATATCTTTTCGTGTGCTTACTTGCCATTTGTATATCTTCTTTAGAGAAATGTCCGTTCAAATACTTGGCCCATTTTTTTTGAATGAATGGATTTATTTTAACTTTTGATACCTACATGAACGTTTCAGATAATTGGTGCCATTTAAATATGAAGACCAGTAGGTCGGTCAGTTTTACCCTTGGGTTTTACTACATTATTCTATGTTAATGCAATTGCTTGGATCTATTTGTTTGAATCATATGAAATTGCCATTTTTGTAAATCAGTAATTGTACAAATTCAACCGTATTATATGGCTCATCTTAATGCTTTAGAGTATTTGTCTACAGTTTTCTTCCTTGGAGTCTATTAAATTTTATTTTCTTGCCCTTTAGGCAATATCTGCTTAGAGGTTTCCCTGAAGTTTTTTTTTTTAATTCATTTTTAAAGACGCTTTAGTTTACATAAATGTTGTATCAAGAATATAGAGGATTCCCATACACCCACCCCCTCCCCCTTTCACATTTTGCCCCGTTAACAACATCTTTCATTAGTGTGGTACATTTGTTTCAATTGATGAACACATATTGAAGCATTGCTACTAACCATGATCTATAGTTTACATTATGGTTTACACTTTGCACTGTACAATTTTATAGGTTTTGACTAAATGTGTAATGGCTTGTATCTGTCATTGCAACATCATGCAGGACAATTCCCAAGTCCCGAAAATGCCCCCATATGACACCTATCCTTCCCTCTCCCTCCCTTCAGAACTTCTGGTGACCACTGTCTTTATATCACTGTTACAATTTCTTCCATTACTAGAATAATAATGTCTACTTTAGCCCACAGCTGCTTTCCCCCGTTATGTTTGTTCATTCCCCAATCTTGAGGATTTGAGGATGGTAATGCCCACTCTGCTTCTGATTGAGAGGGGTCCTTGGCCCATTTTTAAATTGGGCTGTTTGTCTTTTTGTTGTTGAATTAAGTTCTTTAAATATTATGGATTTTATTTTTTATTTTTTTATTTTTTTTAAAGATTTATTTATTTTTATTACATATCTCCCCTTCCCCCCCACTGCTGCGGTGATGCGCTGAGAGTGGTCACTGCGCAGGCGCGGCTTTCCCCGCTTGTGGGCGGTCTCTGCATCCGTTCACGGCCAGTTTTCAGTTCGTGGGTGGCTGGCTGCGCTCCATCCGCGGGCGACCTGCCCTGTCCGTGGCAGCTTCTTGCCCTGCCCACGGCAGCTCCGGCCCGCCCATGGCGGCTTGCCATTCTCAAGGCGGTCTGCCCGCTAGGAGAGGTCCCCGGGAATCAAACCCGGGGCCTTCCATGTGGTATGCTGGCGCCCTATCCACTGGGCTATCGAGCCGGCCCAATATTATGGATTTTAAACTCTTCTTAGATATATGGTTTTGATATATTTTCTTCCATTATGTAGGTTTTCTTTTCACTTTCTTCATAATATTCTTTGATACTTAAAAGTTTTTAATTTTGATGAAATCCTATTTATTTATTTATTTTTCTTTTGTTGCTTATACTTTTGATATAAAGTCCAAGGATACATTGCCTTAAGATGTTTGCCTATGTTTTCCTCTAGGAGTTTTATCGTTCTAGCTCTAACATTTACGTCTTCTATATGAGTTAATTTTTATATATGGTGTGATGTAGGGGTCTACCTTCATTCTTCTGCATATGGATATCCAGTTTTCCTAGCACTACTTGTTGACAAGTCTATTCTTTCCCCATTGGGTGGACTTGGCATCTTTGTCAAAGATCAATTGGCCATAGGGGTAAGTGTTTATTTTCTGAACTCTCAATTCAGTTCCATTAGTCTCTCTGTCTATGCTAATAACATGCTGTTTTGATTACTGTAGCTTTGTATAAGTTTTGAAATCAGGAAGTATAAGTCCTCCAACTTCATTTTTCTTTTTAAAGATGTTTTTGGCTATTTGAGACTCCTTACCCTTCCATGCCTTTGTATCATTTTGTTTAAACTTTGAGATCATGCTTTCCCAAATATAAATATAAGGTTTTAAAAAGCATATTTCAAAGCCAAGTATAAATAATGTTTGAATTAGCCACCATTTTACAGTATTTAGGCAGTGTTTATTCCATTCATGCTATTAGCCAAGCACTAGTTAATCATTTAGAATTGAAAGGAAAGTATAATATTTCATGGTTACTGTCCTTGACATATTTCAAAAGTGAAGTGGCACTGGATGTGAAAATCTGAAAAAATTCCAATGTAGAATACTACCCCCATCCCCAAGTTCTCTCCTATGTTCAAATAGAGATGATGAGTTTTATTTCTTCTATTACTTTATTTGCTGGTTTCTGCTCACAGGACTGGGTATGAGTTCAGTAGATTATTCTGGTGGTACCAAGGGAACAGAAAAAACAGGAACTACCCATACTCGAGATAGCCCTGGCAACTCCAAGTAGAGAGAGGTCTAAAATCATGCTTGAGAGAAGCTGGAACTTGTTCTAAAGGGAAAACTAAGGAGACAAGAAGACTGGCAGGCATAAGGAGGGGATGAAGCGCCTGGAGTGGGCTGGGACAATGGGTTCAGAACCAGTGGTGCCCTTTTTATGCAGTACCTGGTGACTTAAGACTAGGTTCTTCTTATTGTTGCTGCCCATCTATTTTCCCCATATAGCAGTGTATTTATATTAATGCTTACTCATGTTTTTTATTACTTTTCATATAGATAGATGATAGATAGACATAGAGATAGATGAAGAGAGAAATAGACTGTATATGTATGTATGTATACATACACATTTATCTTAAGATCATTTTCCAAATCTTAATATTATTGTAAAATTTTTTCCTCTCTTGTCTTCTGCCTCTTCTGCCACTTCTAAAATCCAGGAGAATAAAAACCTTTGATCATAAGATATACTTTAATTTTTAATTTCTTTCATTATTTCAATTCAAAGTCCCAAAAGAATGCAGCAACACCTCATTCAAACACAGTGGGAACATGACAGTGGATAGCACTTAGGAAAGGCAGGCAATCTTCATATGTGGATTATATTCCTAGGAAAGTTATTATGGTGAAAGTTGACTGTATCAAATATTTTTTTGGTTGTTTCTTTTTTTTTTCTTTCAGTTTTTTTTTCTTCTTTTTATTTTTTTATCAAATATTATTTTTGCATAGAATCAGTACTCTAGCAGAAAGGTGAAGCTCCTGACCCATAACTTTAGGCCAGATTTTATTTTTTTATATGGGACTTAATAAACTATAAATGACATATTTTATGTTTTATAGCATAAAGCTTTCTAAAGTACCCATAAATCAATTAAGTAGTACTATGGGTAGTGAATAAACATAAAATCTATTTAATATGATGCCATCTCTTTGACTGCATTTTCCTGCCTAATATTATACTGCAACAAAACAACTCAAACCTTTATTAGTTTCATGGATTTCAGGATGATTTCCTTGAGGATATTTTGACAAGCATATGGAAGGGACGTTTTAGGCAGTTATTTGATGTTGTTTTGGAAAAGAAAAAAACTAACTCAGGAGTGATTATTTGCTGTTCTCTCTTTCTCTTGTTGTAAATTTTCCTGTTGTAAAACCTAGGGCTTAGAACTAATCAGGGCATGCTAGAGTGTGTGAGGTTGGGATTCATTTCCTCAAAAGGGGAGAACGACATATGTTCATGTGAGAAACTCCCTGCTTAAGTGTCAGAAGTTACAACATGGGTGTAATTGGCAGAGGGCTGTAAGTGTGAATTGCAACTAGTACAAATCACTGTAAGGATTGTCTGCATGGCTTTTTCCCCCTTCCATTTCCCCAGTGATTGGAAGATACATTAGCTGGCAGACTTTGGCTCATACAATCCCAGTTAGTAAATTCAAGGCAAAAATGGCCAGCCCCTGATAAGGTTTGAGATTCCTGGGTCTGACTTTAAAATAATCCCAAATGTCATTACTTTAGACTATTCTACAATAACAAATCATCAATTATCCTCTAAGAATCCAATAAGTGTTAAGGAAAGTGATCTCTAATAATAATTCTCCAAATCTTTTGATAAAACCCTGAGTTTTAAGTCAATCCTACCTGTGTGACAGAACACAGTGAACAGTACAATTTGTTCTAATTCATGTTTGGGGGAAAAAAGAGAACGACTTATTTTATCTTGTATTACCTAAAAAATTTTGTGGGAAAAAGTCACAAATTAGCTCTGTCATTTTTGACAACATGGTTTTTATCAAAGGACTGAAAACTTGGTTAAATGGAGGGGTGCAGTAAGATTATTTTATTTCAAATCTTAGGGGAAAGACCCTTACTTCAAAATTATTCAACTATCACTTGCAGATATCAATATTCAGAATACCTCTCCTATAGCTTCGCTTATATTTTACACACTGTGTTCTCTTGAAAGGTCCACTTACACCTTTCCTTGCTATGCAACACAACTCCACCAAAGCTGTGTTTATCTCTGCTTGTTTCGTAATCTAGTGGCGCCGAGGAGGCAAAATGGTCAAGTATGATTTCTCCTTGAAATGGAAACTGCTGTTTACCTACCATGTCGCAAACAGTAGTCTTGCCCTCCAAAATCACCTAAAGCATATTAAAAAACAAAAAGGTTCTCTTCTAAAAGCTGGTAAATTCAATGTCACAAACCAGCCTCTCAAGGATAAAAGATCTGGTGGTGTTTGGCCTGTGTCCTTCAAGAAGTAGGAAAAATGATGCTCTCAAATTCTGAAAGTGGACAAGAGCCATAGTCCCTCTTAGACCCTTTTAAGGACAGAGGAAAAGGGGGTAGAGCAGGAACTAATGATTAGTTTTGCTTCTTTAGCCAATACAGCTTTCTTTGGACTGTTTCTTTTTTCCTCCCTTCCTAACATTGAAGAAGTTCCTTGGAAACAGGAGGCATTTCTTTTAAGAACACCTCTATCTCCTTCAACTCCTGTTTTCTGATCCCCCAAGTCCCATCGGTTGTTTGACTTGACAAGGGAAAACAAAAATGGGAAATTTTTAATAGATGCTGCAGATTAAACAAATAATAATTGAAAGAAGGAAAACTGACACGAATGGAGCTTGAAACCTTGGAGTGGACAGCTACTAGTGGCCAGCCCTGAGCAAAGATGTGAGCTAAAGCCAGCCTTTAACTGGAATGGGCCTTACTCAAATCCAAAACCTGTTTCAATGTCAACATGGCTTGAACAAGGAGATAAGTCCTTAAAGCAAAACAGTGAAACTCATTAAGAGGTACTTGTGAGACAAACTGAAAGAACCTCTCTCAGGTGACTTCTTGGGGCGGGACTGGGGGGAGGGCACCATCATCCTTCTACAATAAGCTATATCAAAGACCGCAAAATAAAAACATCCACTATTGATTGAGCTCCTATTTTGTGCCAGTTACTTTACACATTTCATTTAACTTGCAGAGCAGTCCGATTCACTGTTATTACCTCCATTTTATAAATGAACATGTGGCTACCTCCAGCCACAGCATTAGTGACAAAGCTGGGGTTTGAACCTGGAAATTGATGCTTTTTCTGTTACACCGATATATTTCCTTTAAATAATTTGTGAAACTTCTTTGTAAGCAGCAAAATTCTATACTTACAATATTTTATAGTTAGAGCTTTCCTA
The DNA here is from genome assembly GCA_004027955.1 of Chaetophractus vellerosus. Lineage (NCBI taxonomy): Eukaryota > Metazoa > Chordata > Mammalia > Cingulata > Chlamyphoridae > Chaetophractus > Chaetophractus vellerosus. The sequence goes on along the minus strand of PVKH010048999.1, from coordinate 318 downwards.
TTCTGCAAGGTCTGGCCAAAATTCAAAACAGAACTCTCCGGGGGGGGGGGGGGGGGGGGGGTATACAGGAAGTCAGTATTTTCTCCATGATTTTTCTGTAAACCTACAACTGCACTAAAAAAATCAATGGGAAATAAAAAAAACAACTCTGTTTCACAAGGTGGGATGAGTTTGGATTTAGTTATCACCCTCTGCCTGAGTTGCCCAGCTGCAGTTGTTTTGAGCGTTAAATGAGATAATGTATATAAAATACTGCCTGATGCATAGCAGGAATAGTAGGTACTCAGTAAGTTGTCCTTCACCCCTCTCTCCTCATAA
>PVKH010048998.1:0-10147 GCA_004027955.1 Chaetophractus vellerosus | reverse complement strand
ATAATATTATTAGTTTGAGCACTTAATTCAGAATAGTAGTCCCAAGGAATGCACTGGTTGTTTCTGAAATGTCAGTAGGCATTTCATTCAAATGGAATTTTCTGAGAAATATTACATTTTTAAATTACCTTAGAAACTCCTAGCTTACAGCTCACCTGTTTCTAACTGCCTCAGTCCAACATACAAAAGCAGGACTCTCTCGAGTCTTTTATCTGTACCACACCTGGTTCTTCGTATTCACTCTTCAAATTATTCTTTTACAAAGTTACCACTTATCCAATTAAACTGAGTTTGGAGATCATGAGGAAAAAAAGAGGTTCAATTTAAAGTACATGATATTGCATCCTTAAGATTCTAAGAATAAATCCTTTCTCACCCCTCTTCAGTTTTGATTTCACTTTCTAAAAGCTTGAAAGTGATTTCACTAACAGACATATACTTATTGAGACTATCATTGTAGGCTAGATAAGTGTTACCCTTTGAAATTTTTGCTGAATGTTTAAAATTATTCATATTCCCTCTTGGCCTAAACCAAGGTTTGAAAAAATGACAGGCTAACTGCTTAACAATAAGAATTACAGGCTTCAAATATTTTAAATGATTACCAAATATTTCCATATATCAAAATGTATTATATCCAAAATAAACATAGATTTTAAGTTGAATCAAATAACCATCCCTTCTTCCTTACATAACTTATCTGGTTATGTAACATGGAGAGAAAGACAACATTAGAAGAGTCCTCATTCATGATTTATTTAAACTCTGTGAACCATAATCCTCACAGCTAGAAATGCAAAGCCTTGTGACTATTCTCTGTTTAAAACAGGGAAAAATTATTTTCTGATTGGTCTATTTCACAGGAATTCTGATAATAGTTTCATTTTTTCCATGTAAATTTCCACATAATTTTCTGAAAGCCTTAAAAATTTATTATGCATGCTATAAAAATGATTGACTCTACATGCAATAATTTTACATTTGGCAAGAATATTTGATAAGCTTTCCTGTAACTATGAAAAGCCAGTTTCTTAATTCAACTTAGTTTGCTACAATCCCACAAATATTTAATAAGCACCTTCTATAAGGTAGAAATTGTGGGGATTTAAAAGAGATTATAAAATTTATTTATTCCCTCAATTAGATTATAATCTTGTGGAGAAGATAATATTTACCAATATGAAAGTCACTGTCAAGAGAAAACTATGGTTTGGTCAAAATTGTGTTCTCCTTTGTCATAGATAGCTACTCAGCTGTACCCATTTCTTTGGCATCCCCTTTCCCTTAATATTAAAATAGAATGACTTAGCCTGTTTCATATATATAATATATAAATTAACAGCTCCAATAGCTGAGAATTCTTGGAGAGACATTTTTCCTAGTTGCCTCTTGCTCCAATTTTTTTATTCTGCTTATTAACAATCTGCACTTGGTATCTTATCTCTGCAGCACAGGGCAGATATAAATTTTTAATTAAATGTTTGTATTCTTTGGTCTATGCCAGGGTGGGTAATTTCCCAATATCCATGATTTTCTTTAGATATTGACTTAGCTACATATTCCCAGACCCTTCCTTCATTTCTTACTCTCCAGTCCTCTCAAGGTTCCTACTCTCTCTTATACAAGATGTCAGATAACCCATATTTTGATCCTTTAATTTTGAAGAACTATTTTGCACTCTTTATATAATATATGCTCTTGGGAAACCTCACTTTCCTCAGCCAAAGAGCCCTTGAAGGTGTTTCTATATTTTTAAAAAATCTTCTCTTTTATGAAAATGTCACTTGCCTTGCAGAAGAAAGTGATTGTAGTCAGTTCTGGCTTTGAATAGAATATTTTCCATATGATCATATAACATGAGCAAGTAAGAAACAGTTAGAGAGCTCTCTGCAGATTGGGTTTATCCATCAGACCTCATGGAAAACATAAGAATTTGGCCAAATTGAAAGCTAGAGTCAGCTGCCTTTGAGTTGATTGAAAAGAGACAGGAAGCTATTCCTATGTAGTAGAAGATAATAAGGGCTGAGGTGTGGAATTAGGTCGGATTCATGTAGGAGAGAGAGAGGGGAAGTGTTTAACTTGAATTGAGTGAGAGACAGTGAGTAGTGGAATATGAGCTCAGAGAAATATTTTGGTAAACAATTTTAAGTTAACTAAAGAGCATGAATGAGTTTAAACTTGTAACAACAGAAAATAAGAAATAGAGCCTTTATAAGCTTCTTTAATGGGATTACGACATTATAAAAACAGTATTTGGCAAAGATTAATCTGGTGATATAACAATGTGTTGGAATAAAAGACTGGAGGCAGAGAAGTGAGTATGAAGATATGGCAGTAACTGATGGGATTGAAAAACTAGACCAGTCTATTGAAACTGGAAGGGAGGAGGGCGGTGAAAATTGAGAAATTATGCAAATATCTACTATGACTAGACTAAGGTTGCTGACCAGCAACACTTCTGTGGTAGTTTGAAATTATTTTATGAACTTCAAAAAGAGAAATACTATGTTTTTAAACTAATGTATTTCTCTGGGTGTGATATCTTTTGATTGCATTAAAGTCAGTTGAGGGGCCTTTGATTAGATTACTTGATAAGATCAATTTAGGGCTTTGATTGGACTACATCAGTGGGGTATAATTCAAGTTGAGTCTCTGACAAACACAGAGAGAGACTCAGTCAGACAGACACAGGAAATGGAAGCCACCGTGTTTATACTGCCGTGTAAGAGAGAAGATTGCTTAAGCAAGAAGCCCCAAGAGGCTGGGCCGATAGAGCAACTCAAGAGGAAAGGGTGAGCCTGGAAGGGGAAGGCTGAAACCTCGGCAGAGATCAGCGGCCATCTTGCATGTGGCAATACGCAGAGATCAACAGTAGCTGACTTTGGTGAGAAAGCATCATTGATGGTGCCTTGGTTTGGACTTTACACACCCTTGGAACTGTAAGCATTTACTGCAAATAAATCCCCTTTATAAAAGCCATCCCACTTCTGGTACATTGCATCGACAGTCCTTTGGCAAAATGAAACAACTCAAATATATTTGATGATGAACTGGGACAGGGAGGTAAATAGGAGAGAAAGAGGTGTTTCGACACACTATACTGCTGGAGTTGAGCTAAAACCTGCAATTTACAGATAATTTCCCCTCTGACTGCCTCTTGAGCCCTCAAGACTTGCTAAAATAATTATGAACAATTAAAGAATATTTAAATGTTTTAATTTTTACAACTCTTTTTGTTGTTTTTATAATAAAAGTAATGAATATTTATAGAAGAAAATGCATAAAAGGCATGTAAGATAAAAACATATCTTAACACATCAATAATTACAACACCTTGGTCTACCTCCTGCTAACTTTCTGCAGTTGAATGTGCTGTATTTTTAACAGATTAACACATTAAAGTCAACTTTACCTTTTTCCCATTTTATACTGTTTTTTAAAACTATGGCTCTTAGAAAAGCTTTAGAAAGAGGTAAATTCATTAAGCTTTCTGTGTGTTGTTTTCCCATTTAAAACTAACCAAAATAGCACATGGTATGAGAATTGCCAGGATGATATGGTTAAAGAAAGGAAGCTGATAGGAATAAGCGAGTTTTTCAGAAAGAGCCTTATTAGCAGGAATGTTTTTCCAGGTTTTGTGACTCCATTCATTTTGGCCCCTGACATTAGCTTTCCCAGAAACATCATATTTTCAAATCATCATATTTAATAAAGATAGGTATTAGACAAGCACATGAAGCAGAGAAACATATCTTGTGTCCCTAATTTCCACTGACCCCAAGATCCATGAAGTATCTGTTTTTCAAACACTAGTTTTTAAATGGTGGTTTTCTTTATCCTACTTATTGTAGCCAAGAATGAAAAAAAAAAGTAATAAAATACATTCTTTCAAACCAAAGACAAGCAGTATGTTCTGAGATGTCATTTATTTTGTTTAATAACTCTAGTGATAGAAAACCCAGTAAATCCTATAGAGAGTTATTTTTTCAGCCTGGAGAACTATTTTCTGTCCATAAATGATGACATATTTCGAGAGAAGAAAGAATGACTTGCCATTATCTCCTTAGAGTTGGAAACATAACTAAGAGTCGATTTTAAGCTCTGCTATAAGTTGTAATGTTTTTGACACATAGTTTACCATTACTTTTCAAGTCTTGTGTCTAACAACAAAATATTCATCTTACTTTCAAAAGTTTTATGGACCATCACTACTCCCTAGAAAGTAAAATGTCAAGGAAGAAAGAATTGCTTAACCTGGTAAAGTAAATTGGGGTTTTGGAGATGGAATCTGGTGCATATTTGTCGACAACCAGTGTTGACCTTGGGAAGGTCATTTAATCTCTTTTTATTTGGACTTGATGCTAATATGCTTTCAATCTTTTCATCTAGCCCAGATTTTGCTTACCTGGAATACTGGAAAAAAATCAAACCAACATGATTTTCCAAGAACAGAGTGTGTAAAAGACTGTTGCCATGTTAATTGTAGTTAACCGAGAATCACAGAGGGAAGTCAAGCTACCCAATTTTCCCATAGCGGGGGCTTCATTTTCATATTTGAACATGAATGCCTGCTGATCTAGGAGCAAAGGAAAACTAGTCACAAACCTTTGGCTTTTTCCATATCCCCAAATGCTTAGGAGAAACTGTAAGTGAGAAATACTATGGATAAATTGCCTCAGGGAAAACAGTTTTACATTTTAGGAAAGAGGAGGAACAGGTCAAAGCAATCTTAATGTAATGCTGCGTAAATGTCTATTGCTGCCTTAATATTAGAGAGAACTTCTGAGGCATTATCCTCTGCCTCCTGTTGCCCATTACCTTCCCTTGAAGGAAGTTATGACTCTGATACTTAGAACCATGCAGTGCTTTAAACCCATGGGTTAAAGAAAGCATGAGTCCTAGAACTTTATTCTAGAAATGGAAGGCAGGGCATAGGAAAAAAGAACCAATTATAAATTAGTCATTTAAGTTTCTTAAATAAAACAGGACAAAGAAATGACTAGAGAAAGAAGTCTCAACATCTAGAAGAGTCTAATCTCCCCTACAGATAGGTTTGTCTGTCTTTTACCAGGTTCTGTGTTTTATAGTATCACCTTATAATTTCAACTGACTCCTCTCACACATCACCATTATTCTAGGTTGTATCAGATCAATTTACAAGCTGGAAAGAAGCCCCACTGGGTATTCATGCATTCTGAAATGAAACAAAATTTAGGTCACCAGAAAGCAATGGGAAGATATCATCTTACACCTATTAGACTGGCTGCTATTTTACAAAAAACAAACAAACAAACAAACAAACAAACAAAAAAACTACAAGTGTTAGAGAGGATGTAGAGGAATGGGAACACTCATCTGTGGCTGGTGGGAATGTAGAATAGTGCAGCCATTGTGGACGATGGTTTGGCAGTTTCTCAGGAAACTAAATATAGGATTACCATATGATCCAACAATCCCACTAATAGATATGGACCCAGAAGAACTGAAAGCAGGGACACAAACAGATATATGCACACCAGTGTTCATTGTGACATTATTCACTACTGCCAAAAGTTGGAAGCAACCCGAATGTCCATCAATGGATGAATGGATAAATAAAATATGGTATATACATACAATAGAATATTACTCAGCTGTAAGAAGGAAAGAAGTATTGAAACACATGACAACATGGATGAATCTTGAAGACCTTATGTTGAGTGAAGTAAGAAAGTCACTAAAGGACAAATATTGAATGATCTCACAGATACAACCTAAGGATATTAAACATATTCACAAAGCTAGAGTCTGGAACATAGGTTACCAGGAGAGAGAAAGGGAGTGAGAGTAGTGAGCCAATGCTCAATCTGGGTAGAACCTATGATAAGGTGGAAGAGAGTGATTGGGCAGTGGATGGGGGTGATGGTGGTACCGGAATGAGTAAGAGTGACAGTGCCAGAGTGTGATCATGAGCAGGCTGAGGGGCTGGGTTGGACTATCCATGGATCTAGATGGAGGGCTGGAAGAAGGAACAGGTGAACTCTTGGGAGGTGGGGGACTGTGGTTGAGAATACAATTGTGGGAGTGTTCTTTTGGCAACTATGGCAAGGGAAGGTCACTGGTGCAGGGTATTGGTGGTGGGAGGATGTGTGGGAAATGGTGCACCTGGGGCATGCTTCTATGGAATATTAATGTGTTTACCTTTCATAGGGTGTTATCTCAATGGGTAGAGACCCACACAATAAACAATAAAATATTAAACTCCCATCCTGAAGAGTCCTGCTATGTTCCCAAATAGGTAAGCAAGAATCTCTCAAGGACATAGGAAGTGCCTAATAAAAGAAAACAGACCAATATGTCAAGCCCTCAAAATATTAATGCTTATAACTATGAACCTTCATCTTGTAAAATTGAAACTTAGCCTAATAATACTATTGTATAAGAGTAACCTCCTCAACACCTCCTTGTTACTCAAATGTGGCCTCTCTCTAAGCCAAACTCAGCAAATAAATGCACTGCCTTCTCCTTGGAATGGGACATGACTCCCAGGGATGAGCCTCCCTGGCACTGAGAGATTAATACCAAGCACCAACCAGCAATGCATTTGGAAAAAGACCTTGACCAAAAGGAGAAAACATAAAATATAAAAGTATTTATAGCTGAGAGGTTTCAAAATGAATCGGGAGGTCATTCCAGAGGTTACAGTTATACATGTCTCAGGAAGATCTCACTAACTGACACTGTGAACAAAGCCTCAAATAGATGCTTCCAAACACTACTAGCAAGGTACATAATCCCTTTAAAACAGCACACTTTTGGTGGGCCTTGGAATGTATGACAGCCTATTTCCCCAATGTAACAGGGTTAGACTCATTTATAATTTCCCTAGACATAATAATTCCACCCATCTTATTTGAGCTTATAATTAGCACTATCCTTAAAGACTTAAATTTTTGGTCTGTTCATATGCCAGTCGAGCCCTGAATCTCAGAAGAGTTGCAACCAACACCTAGTTTCCAGTTCATCGGACTTGCCCAGGACAATGAACAAAATGATGATGACGGACAATCCTCATCCCAAAAAAATCAGAGAGTATCTACCACTGCAAGCAAAACAGTACCTTCCATCTGCTCCATAAAATCTAAGCCCCCTCTCAATATGAGGCAGATCGGGCATCACCATTCCAAATCCTCAAGGTTGAGTAATAAGCAAACATGAGGGGTGAAATGCAACCGTTGACAAAGTAAACCTATCAATATTGTAGTAACAGAAGAACAGGTAACATTGATATAAAGATAGTGGTTGCCAGAGTTTCTGAAGGAGAGGGGGACGGAATAATAGGTGGAACACATGGCATTTTTAGGGCATTAGACTTAAGTATAAACCACAGTATAAACTATAGACCTTGGCTAGTAGCAATGCTTCAATATTTATTCATCAATTGTAACAAATGTACCACACTATTGTAAGTGTTTTTAATAGGGGAAGATGTGGGAGGGGAAGAGGATGGGTTATATGGGAATCCCTTATATTTTTATGTAATATTTCTGTAATCTAAACCCTCTTTAAAAATAAATTCTATTATATGAAGGGAAAAAAAAAAGAAATAAAGCAATGGGTCTCCTACTCTTGCTATAGCTTCCAGTAAGCAACACACATTTAGTGAGCACCCACTAGTTGCCTGTTGCTGTAATTCTCACTGCGGGTAGAAAACATGAAGATATGTTAGGTCCCTTTCTTCAAGAGCTTTCATTTAATTCAAGAGAAGAGATGGAAATACAACTCATAGAGGCTGCCTGGCCAACAAGTGAGGTTCTAACCAGCAGCCCTGACATCATCTGAGCCTTGATGGAAATGTGGAATCTCAAGCCTTACCCCAGACCTGCTGAATTAGAATCTGCATTTTAACAAAATCTCCAGGTGTTTTGTATGCACATTAAAGTTTGAAAACATGGACAAATAGAACAATATTTTCTCTCCTCACAAATCTATTCCAATCCATTATAAATGGTACATGTTTGTGGAAGATAAGGAATCACTTAAATGAAATATGTCTAGAAAGCTGGAGATACATTAGACAAGCTTAGGAAAGAGGCTGTTGTTCATTATTATTGCTACTGCAGCACAGGAAGAAACGGGACTGATTTTATTTTGTTTGTGGGCTAAAGGTAAAATGATTTCATTATGGTGGGAAAACATAGTCTGAAATATTTACATTAGTTAAGAAGACTAAAGAAGATAGCACCTGGAGGTTATTTAACTCCATTTATAAAAGATTTGGTGATTTGGTAATTAAGATTCTTATCTCCTTATCCTTTTTCTGGAACAAGCACATCTCTAGGACTTATCAACAAAAAGAGACACATCAGCTTAGGAAGGATTTTACTGTAAAGGACATTTCAGTTTGTAATTTTTTTTAAAAGCATCAAGCTGAACTGTAGAAGTTTAGAGCATGAAATGTAAGTACAACATAAGTAATAAAATATCAAAGCATTTTCATTTTTTAAAAATTATTTGAAATCAACAGTAGATAATTTTTGTACTCAAAAAGGATAAACTTAAAATCGATTTTAAAGTGATGCCTGACATTGGTATAAAATGTATGACATTCACTTGTGTGACTGGACCATGAAGGAAACACCTAGGAATTCTTACGATTACTAAATTGCTCTTCACAGTGCTGATTACACATTGTACTATATTGTGCAATTAGGTCGATGTATAATTATTGCACATTACCATCCTATTACTATTCTTATACATACGTTCTTTATTCTTTTAGATCCCTTAAAGAACCAATGGCATTTCTTGAAGCTAAAATAGATTTCATTTACATTAATGAAGGTTTTGATTAGTTAATGAAAAATAATTCTAGGTAAGTTCCTGTACTGAATTACCCTTTCCAATTTTCTCACATGACTCTCTACTCTTTGTTTGATAGCATTTGCTGGGTAAAATGTAGTTCAGAAGAAGAAAGGTGCTCTTGCTTTCTTCTTTTCTGACCTCTTTTTCAAATGCAAGCTATAACTTATGAAAATCATACCTGGTCACTGAAGAATTATTTTTTCTTCTTCTTTGTGAACTTCAATTCCCAATAGTGATAAAATCTCACATTATCTATAGGAAGTAAAATGACCCTAAAAGAAATTTAAAATGTGTTTCTAGTCCCAGTAGATCAGTATTAATGGGAATATAAATGGTAAGAATACTTCAAAGACATTTGCTTCCATCCAAAGTGTTTGTAATGCTTAGTCTGCTGCTGTGGGCTACAGGTTAGGAGAGACCGGAAAGGCGAAAGCATAAATAACCAACACATTCCAAGGCTGGCGGTCTTTTGTATTGATTTTGTTCTATTTGTTTGTTTTTATCTTTTAGTAAGTTAATTAGCACTACCTCTAAAGTTTTAGGTTTTATTCAAATGAAAACACTTTGTAAAAATAAATATAAGTATGTAAGTATGTGGCATAGGGAGAAATTCAAGGTACATATAAAGAATATATATAACTTGTAACACTTAAATTGTAAAACATTACAATTTTTGTTTCAGAATATAAAAGTTCTGGCATGCCATATACCTTAATTAGCTATAAAGATATTTCTCCTTAAAGTAGTACATTGATTGGATTTCATTTCCATCATGAATGTCTCACAATTTGAGACCCATAAAAATTGTATGAAAGAATGAATAGTTTCTCTTTTCTAAAGTAAACACTCCAATATGTATTTCATAATCACATCCTCATAGTTTCCTTTAATTGTGAACAGGACTTTGTGGACGTTTTTCTATGTGCATAAAGCATCAATATCCCATCTTTTTCAGTATGAGGTAGCCAGTTTGTGGGACAGCACCAGGCAGACTCATGGAGATTTTAGTGACCAAAATAAGGAAAGTTTATATCAATCTTTAGTGATTTTTCAAGTCTGGTAACAGAAATGAATAAGTTGGACAATGTCAGTTTTAGGAGAATAGAATAAAGTAAGAAATCAGAAAGGAAAGACAAATATTACTCTAATGATGCACTGTAATGAAAACAGGGTCAGGATAAGAAGAAAGTTCTTAGAGTTATAGATTCTATACTAAAGTTTCTGTGCTCATTTTCTTAAGGTTTATTCAGGAATCATAGCCAGGGTTTTTCCATATGCAATTTTTTTGTGAGTAGAAATCTGA
>PVKH010048997.1:0-10145 GCA_004027955.1 Chaetophractus vellerosus | reverse complement strand
AGGCTTCCGGGTTCCTTTGTTCCCGGGGCTGCGTTGCGTCTCTCCACAAGGCCAGCTGTAGGCTATCCGGCGAACGGCTCACTCCAGCATCAGAACTGCTTTTTCAAATCTCCTTCTCCAAAGCTCTGCTCTCAATCTGCTCTCTGCTGCCTCTTATCTAGCCTTCTATACTTGAGACCACCCCCACCGAGGGGCGGGGGTCAACGTCTCACTGATGTGGCAGTTAACGCCCTACTCACAACTCAATCATGCCCAGATGAACAGACCAGCTTACAAACATAATCTAATCTATATTTTTGGAATTCATAATTAATTCAAACTCAAACCATCACACTAATATAAGACAAAATAGACTTTAAAATCAAAACAATTGTTAAGAGACAAAAAAGGCCACTATATATTAATAAAAGGGATACTCTATCAAGAAGAAAGAACAATCATAAACATTTATGCACCTAACCAGGGCTCCTAAAAATACATGAGGCAAACATAGAGGCCTCTACAGTTATAGTGGGGGATGTTAAAACACCATTATCACCATTAGACAGAACATCTTGAAAGAGAATCAATAAAGAATCGAAGACCTTGAATAATATATTAGATGATCTGGACCTAAAAGAGATACAGAACATTATGCCCAAATACATCTGGATACACATTTCTCTCAAGTGCATATTGATCATTTCCTGGGATCAATAATATGCTAGGCCCTAGATAAACTCTCAATGAATTCAGAAAGATTGAAATTATACAAAGTAATTTCTCTGACCACAATGGAATGAAGCTGCAAATCAGTTAGAGGCAGAGAAGCAGATTAACTGTGAAGCCATGGAAGTTAAACAAAACATTCTTAGACAATCAGTGGGTCAAGGAGGAAACTGCATAAGAAATCAGTCGCTACATTGAAACTAAAGAAAATGACAACACAATGTATCAAAACCTATGGGATTCAGCAAAACCTGTACTTAGAGGGAAATTCGTAGGCATAAATGACTATATTAAAAAGAAGAAAGAGCTAAAATCAAAGACCTAACTGCACACATGGAAACATTAGAAAAAGTACAACAAACTAACTCCAAAGTAAGTATAAAGAAGGAAATAACAAAGATTAGAGCAGAACTAAATGAAAATGAAAACAAGAAAGCACTAGAAAAAATAAAACCAAAAGCTGGTTCTTTGCAAGGATTAATAAAATTGACAAACCTTAGATAGACTAACAAAGAAAAAAAAGTGTGAAGGTGCAAATACATAAAATAAGAAATGAGGAAGGAGATATCAACACAAATGCCACAGAAATAAAGAGTATCATAAGAGGATACTTTGAAAAATTATATGTCAACAAGATGCATAATTTAGAGGGAACGGACAAATTCCTAGAAACACACAAGCAGCCTAAATTGATGAAAGAAGAAATTCAAGAAATCAACAGACCAGTCACAAGTAATGAGATTGAATTAGTCATCAAAAACCTCCCAAATAAGAAGAGCCCAGGACCAGATAGCTCCACAGGTGAATTCTACTCAGCATTCCAGAAAGAATTAACAATTCTGATTAAACTCTTAAGTAGAGGGAACATTCCCTAATTCATTTTATGATGCCAACATCACCCCAATACCAAAGCCAAACAAAGATACCACAAGAAAGGAAAACTACAGACCAATCTCTCTAATGAATTCAGAGACTAAATTCCTCAACAAAATACTTAATTGTATTCAACAGCATAGAAAATGAATCATACACCATGACAAAGTGGGTTTCATCCTTCATATCCAAGTATGGTTCAACATAAGAAAATCAATGTAATGCATCATATAAACAGATTGAAAGAAAAAAATCACATGACAATCTTTATAGATACAGAAAAAGCATTTGACAAAATATACCACCCTTCATGATAAAAGCACATCAAAAGATAGGAATAGAAGGAAACTTTTTCAACCTGATAAAGGGTATATATAAAAAACACACAGCTAACATCATATTCAATGGTGAAATCCTGAAAGCTTTGGAATGAGACAAGGATGCCCACTGTAATCTTTCTTGTTTAACACTGTGTTAAAAGTACTTGCTCAAGGACCTAGGCAAGAAAAATATATGAAATTCATCCAAATTGAAAAGAACAAAGTAAAAATTTCACTATTTACAGACAAGATCCTATACCTTGAAAGCCCTGAGAAAGCTACAGTAAAGTTTCTGGAGCTTATAAATGAGTTCAGTAAAGTGGCAGGTTATAAGATTAATGCACAAAAATCAGTCACATTTCTGCACACCAATAATGAGCAATCTGAGGAGGAAATCAAGAAAAAAAAACATTTACAATACCAACTAAAAGAATCCAATATCTTGGAATAAATTTAACTAAAGATGTAAATGAATTGTACACAGAAATCTACACTTTTAAAGGAAATCAATAAATACCTAAACAAATGGATGAATATCCCTGTTTATGGACAGGAAGACTAAACATCATTAAGATGTCTATCCTACCCAAACCAATTTACAGATATAACTCAATCCCTATAAAAATTATCACAGCATTTTTTAATGAATTGGAAAAGATAACTAAAATTTATTTGAAAGGACAAGGGTTCCCGAATAGCCAAAGACATATAGAAAAAGAAAAACAAAATCAGAGGAATCACACTTCCTGACTTTAAAACATACTACAAAGCTACAGTGGTCAAAACTGCATTGTGTTGGCAAGAGGATAGACATACTGACCAATGGAACTGAACTGAGAGTTCTGAAATCAATCCTTGTACATACAGTCAACTAATATTTGAGAAGGCCACTAAGCCAACACAACTGGGAGAGGATGGCGTCTTCAACGGTGCTTCGAGAAGTGGATATCCATATCCAAAAGAATGAGAGAGGAACACCATCTCTTACCTTATACAAAAATTAACTTAAGATGGATCAAAGATCTAAATATAAAAGCCAAGACAATGAAGAACTTGGAAGATACTGTAGGGAAGCATCTACAAGACCTTGTATTAGGAAATGGTTTCATGAAGTTTACACCCAAAGCACAAGCAATGAAAGAACAAATAGATAAATAGGACTGTTTTAGTCAGCCACAGGGGTGCCTTTTGAAATATACCAAAATTGGTCGGTCTATACAAAGGGTATTTATTTGGGGTAGAAGCTTACAGATACCAGGCCACAGAGCATAAAGTTCTTCCCTCACCAAAGTCCACGTGTTGGAGCAAGACAGCTGCCGACGTCTGCAAGGGCTCAGGCCTTTGGGTTCCTCTGTTCCCGGGGCTGCGTTTCTCTCTGGGCTTAGCTTCTGTTTCCTCCACAAGTTCAGCTGTAGACCATGAGGCTCTCTATGTGTTGCATCTCTCCACAAGGCCAGCTGTAGACTATCTGGCGAACGGCTGACTCCAACATCAGAACTGCTTCTCAAATCTGCTCCTCTCCAATCTCTGTCTTGCTTTTTAAACTTGAGACCACATCCACTGAGGGGTGGGGCTCAATGCCCTACTCACTGCAGCCCAGTCAATGCCCTAATCATAAACCAATCATGCCAAGATGAACAGATGAGTTTACAAGCATAATCCAATGTATATTTTTGGAATTCATAATTACATAAAACTGCCAAACCATTACAAGGACTTACTCTTAATTTAAAACTTTTGCACTACAAAGGAAATTGTCAAGAAAGTGAAAAAGCAGCCTACTGAATGGAAGAAAATATTTGGTAACCATATATCTGATAGCGGCCTAATATCCAGCATATATAAAGAAATCCTGCACCTTGAAAATAAAAAAACAAGCAACCCATTTTTAAAAATGGGTGTTTTGGAGAGACTCTGCTCCAGAGAAGAAATAAAAATGGCTAAAAATCACATGAAAGATGCTCAACACCAGTTGCTCTTAGGAAATGCAAATCAAAACTACAATGAAATATCTTATACACATTAGACTGGTGGCTTTAAAAAAATGAGTACTACAAGTATTGGAGAGGATGTGGAGGAATAGAAACCCTTATCCACTGCTGGTGGGAATGCAGAATGATGCAACCATTCTGGAGGACAGTCTGTCCTCAGGAAGCCAATTATTAAACTGCACATGATCCACAAATCCCACTGCTGGGTATATACCCAGAAGAATTGAAAGCAGGGACATGAACAGATATATGCAAACAATGTTCATAGCAGCATTATTCACTATTCCCAAAAGTTGGATAGAACCCAAATATCCATCAGCAGGTGAATGGATAAGCAAGCACTGGTATATACATACAATGTATTATAATATTACTCAGCTGTAAGAAAAATGCAATATTAACACATGGGATAACATGGATGCACCTTGAAGACCTTATATTCAGTGATACCAGCCAGGCACTGATAGATACATATTATATGACCTTACTGACATGAATTAAGCAAGTTGAAGAGACTCACAAAGCTAAAGTATGGAAGATAATTTTACAGACAGAAAGGGAATACAGGGTTGAGAGCCAATGCCCATATGGGCAAAATCTATGATAAAGTGGAAAGGTGTAGTTGTGCAGTGGATGGGTATGACAGTGGTGCAGTGATGCTGTTGGGTTGAGCAGTGCTGGCTTGTGAGGGTTTTAGGGTGGGGTGGTTGCACTGTCCATGGAACCAAGGAGAGGGTTGGGGGAGGGAGTGGATGAACTATGGGGATTTGCAGTTATGCGGTTTAAACTACAATGTTGGTAATTTTTTTGCATAATATAGTAGGGGAGGGTTACTGGTTTAGGGTGTTAGATATGGGAGACATGTTTGACAGGATGCACATGGGGCAGGCTTCTATGGAGTATGTGAGTGTTCATCCTGTTTTAGTGCATTGTATCAGTGGATGGAGACCCACAAAATGAATGGTAAGCTGTTGGACTCTCATCCTGGGGAGTCCTGCTCTCAAATAGAGGGGCAGGAGACTCTTGAGAGCATAGGCAGTGTCTAATAGGGGAGGACAGGCCAGGATAAGCCCTCAATATTGTTTCAAGTAACTATGAATCTTGTACTTCAAAGAGTGAAGCTTGGTGGTTGTTGTGTGTCCTGAGGGGAGGGGGAGGGAAGAATGGAACAGATGGAACATGGGGCATTTTGGGGGGATTGGAAATGTTCTGTATGATCTTGCAATGATGTATTCAGTCCATGTTAAATTTCAACAAAATTTATAAAATTGTATATTCCAAAATGTAAACCATAATGTAAATCATTGACCATGTTTAGTAGCAATACTTCAATATTTGTACATCAATTGTAACAAATGTACTATCCACATGTAAAATGTTATTAATAGGGGAAAGTAGAAAAGCAGAGGATGTTGGATATCGGGAATCCCCAATATTCTCTACATGACTTTTCTGTTACCTAAAACTTCTTTGAAGATAAAATAATAATAATAAAAAAAAGACACTGGGGGAATAAATGGAAGAAAATGTCACTACACACAAGACAATAGTTCTTATAATGATGAAAGTAATAATGCCAAACATTTTTAAATTTTATTTTTTATTATTTCAAATTCCTTTTAATTTTTTGTAAGACATTTTAAAAGCTATCGTTATTTCCTTTTCTTATTAATTTTATTTGGTTATGTTGGCTTCATTTTAAATGAATTTTTGGATAACAGAAGTGTTACAACTGTGGTATGGGAGGGTCATTGGTGCAGGGTGTCAATGATGTGCGATGCATGGGAGGAAGTTCACCTGGGGTATACTTATAAGGCATATGAATGAGTCCCAATGTTCATAGGGCATTTTCATGGGGGATAGAGATCCACACAATAACTGAAAGAATATCCAATTCCCATCTTGGTGAGTTCTGCCACATTCACTAATAGGACAGCAAGAATCCCCCAAGTACAAGGCCATTGACTACTGAAGTGGATGGACAATTGATGGGCACATAATATTGATGACTGTACTTATGAACCTTTTTCTTTTTAAAATGAAAGTTAGCCTAGTATTCTAGCTTGCCTAAGAGTTACCTCCTGAGTGCCTCCTTATTGCTCAAACATGGCCTCTCTCTAAGCCAAACTCAGTATATAAATGCATTGCCTTCCCATTGACATGGGATATGACTCCTGGGGATGAGCCTCCCTGGCACCAAGAGATTACTATCAAGCACCCACTAGCAATACAAGTGGAAAAAGACCTTGAAAAAAAAGGAGGGAATGGTAAATACAAATGAGTTTATCTGGCTAACAGATTTCAAAGTGAGTTGGGAAGTCATCCCAGAGGTTACAATAATGCCCAACTCAGCAGAATCCCATTGACTGCCACAGTATATATGCCCTCAAATAGTGGGGCTACTGAGGGCACTGTAAACATCTGTACACTATGGGCAGGGCAGACAGCTCAGGAGTTTGATGTCCTGCCAATGGGTCCAACTTTGGAATTTATGCTCCCCAGTGTGACAGAGTTGACTAAGTTGTGGTTTCCCTACACGTGGCTCTTTGGCCCCTTATATTTGAACCTACAGTTAGTACTAGAGTTGATAGTTTTGTCCAAGACACTTAAATCTTTGGGCTTTCCATGTGCCAGTTTGGTCCTGAATCTCAACAGAGTTGCAACACCTACACACCAGTTCATTGGGCTCACCCAGGACAATGAACAAGGAAATGATGATGGACAATAACCATCCCAAGGAACACAGTGTACAATTGCAAGCAAGAAAGTCCCATCCATCTGCCTGATGGGACCTAAGCTCCCTCTCAATTATAGGTGGAATGGGCATCAACAACCCCAAATCCTCAATATTAGGGAATGAATGATGGCAGAGGGAAAAATAGGTGTAATATGGGGGCATTTTTGGGACATTGGAATTGTCCTGAATGACATTGCAATGAGATACAGGCCATTATATATCTTATCATAACTTACACAATTGTGTGGAAGAGAGTTTAAACTATAATGTCAACTATAATCCACAATAGTGTCAATGCTCCAATCTGTGTTCACCAATTGTAACAAATGTAACACACTTGTGAACAATGTTGTTAATGTGCGAATGTGTGGGAGTGGTAGTGAGTGAAGCATATGGTAATCCCCTACATTTTTCATGTAACATTTCTGTAATCTAAGTATGTTTAAAAAATAATTTAAAAAACTATAGCAAAAAATAGGTAGACCATTCTATCACATCATATACAAAAATAAATTCAAAATTGTATGATTCCATCTATTTAATATGCAAATATAAATCAATTTATAAAAATGAAATTATATTAGTAATGTAGGGTTTTAACAGGATAGATGGATTGCAAAGTGATTGCTAAGAGGTGTGAAGCTTTTCTTTTTTCTTTTTTTAAAAATTTTATTTTCAGTTCCCTCCAAAAGAATTTTTTAAAGATTATTTATTTATTTATTTATTTTGCCCTCCCTCGTTGTTTTGTGCTTGCTGTCTGCTCTCCATGAATTCTTCTGTGTCTGCTTATCTTCTCTTTAGGTGGCACCAGGAACTGATCCTGGGACCTTTCAGAGTTGGAGAGACGTGTTCAATCTCTTATGACCACTCAAATCCCGGTCTACTGTGTCTCTTATTGTCTCTCCTCTGTGTCACTTTTTGTTGCATCATCTTGCTGTGCCAGCTCTCCACGTGGGCCATCACTCCATGTTGGCCAACACTCCTGCATGGCACAGCTCTCCTGCATGGACCAGCATGCTGTTTGGGCCAGCTCACCACACAGTCCAGCTTGTCTTTCACCAGGAGGCCACAGGAATTGAACCCTGGTCCTCCTATATGGTAGACAGGAGCCCAATCACTGGAGCCACATCTGTTTCCATGAGTTTTTCTTTATGGAGTAATGAAATTTTTCTAAAACTATTTTGGTGATGAAGGCATAACATTTTGATTATACTAAGATCCACTGATTATACATTTAGGATAGATTGTAAGATATGTGTCTATATCTCAATTAAACTTCTTTAAAATAAATTAATATGCAAGAATAACCAAAAAGAGCAGCTATGTACATCAGGAGAATCATAGAGAGATTGAAAGGTGATGACTTTTTGTTTTTCTGCTTTTTGTTTATTATTATTATTGAAATAATGAAAATGTTCCAATAATGATTGATGTGATGAATGCACAACTATGTGATTGGGCCAAATACCATTGAAAATACACTTTGGATGGATTATATTCTTTGCTAATATGTATCAATAAAGTTGGATTGTTTTTTTAAAACTTAGGTGTAAAATTTCCATATTTGTGTGCTCTGGAACTTAATGTTTAAATAATTAGTGTCAAGGACAGGATTTCCATCATAATGACATTGCCTATGGGTATGGAAGGTTTTGGAATCTATTAGATATTTCATTAACAAGATGATTATTGCAGTGCATTTTTCCTGGATACCTCCTATTGGGAAATTAGCAATGGGAAGTGGGAATGATCTGGACCTTTGCCTGGCACAGCGAACTACTATGTGCATGATTCTCACACCCTCTGATAAAGATTCTAGTCAACAGAGATGAAGTAATGTTTTATCTAATATTAGGAACAAAGTGAACATATCTGTCCTCCTCTTCATATATTTAATTGTTGACCCAGGAGAGGCAACCAGAGAACTAAGTTCATTTCTGCGGGAAAGACTACAAAATCACAGAGTTCACACATTTTCTTATCCCCAAACCTATAAAATTTCCAGTTGCTATTCACAAAAGCATCTATCAGACACCCAATCATTTGCCCAAACCCCTCAAACAATATCCATTCAAGAAACAAAATTACTGATGCACAGAACCTCCCAAACTCCGAATAAATGGTTTCCCATGATTTTTCATTGCATTTTCCACAATGAATTTTCTGGAAATCCCTCAAGGAGTTTCTTGCTGCTAATGAAGTCTTCTTTCTCTTATTTAACTTTTTGTGGTTATTGTTAAACTGAGTTTCCCTTAGCACATGAAGGCTTAGCTGTGACTGAATGAGAGTGCACAGTGAGTACAGATTTGGTGTTTCACTCTTTTGGAGTTCACTCATATAATTTAAAGATAAATTAGGATTTAAGACAATCCCACATTGAGTACAGATGTAGAATTCCTCATATGTGATTTTCCTGATTAGCTTATTAGAGTCTTAGAAGAGGCCTCTCCAATTCCATTATATTTACATTATGTGTTTTCTCACATAGTATATTATTTATCTATTAAAGGCTTTGTTACATAATATGCATATGTATTCTCACCAGTATAAATGTTATTAGATTACCTGAAGTAGTATGAATGATGACAGGAATTTCTGAACACATTAAAAACAGTGTTTCTTCAGAACCAGAGTTCTCTGATATGTTTAAAGGTGAAACCTACAGTCAAAGTCTCTTAAATATGCAATATATTTATACTGTGAGTTGTTACACTTAAAATAAGAATATTGGGAGAGTCAGGGGCAAGATGGCATTGGTTTAAGTGGGCAGTCACCATCTCCCTCACAAAAGATGGTTGATTGGAGACAAGATCCAGCCCGAGTGAGCTGTTCTGGGAACCCATGGAGCAGGGGCCTTTGCTGCATTCATCTGGAGGGAGCTGGACAGGGAGATAAATTGCTCAAGATAAAACCGTGACTTTTTAGCCCCATGGAAATCACGGACAGTCACCCAACTCCCACCGGTCACCCAGCAAAAGGGAGCATTCTCCAAGACTGGGAGGGTTCTGGCAAGGGGAGGAGAGGGGTTACCTTACTGTGGGTTTGGTTGCCTGGATCCCCTTAGAGCTTTGGGGAGCACACCAGCCAGCATGATATGGTACCAGGCTGAGGGGAGAGGCAAACCTGCTGAGGCAGCCTGATTTACTTAACTGTCCTAGGATAGGGAGGCTTGGCCTGAGAGAGGGTGGAGTCAGTCAATTTAATTGTTCCATGCTGAGGACTATCAGAATTTCAACTCCCCTAAGGGAGTCAGGCAGTGAGAAGCACTTAATAAGTTTTCAAGAGCCTATTTAGGGTCCTCTGGGAGGAGGGGTGGCCTAGAAGAGGCTTGACAAATCACTTTCTGTAGAGTACTCGGTCATCAGGGTCCCACTTGAATTTCAAAAGGGATCTCAATCTGACCATGTTCTAGTCAGGGTTCTCTCGGGAAACAGAATCAACACCAGATCTCTGTTAAAAATATAAGATTTTATAAGAGTCTCTCACGTGACCGTGGGGATACACAAGTCCAGGTTC
>PVKH010048996.1:0-10146 GCA_004027955.1 Chaetophractus vellerosus | reverse complement strand
CTCAGACTGCCCAGCCCCCACCAGAAAACAGGGTTTAGCTGCCTGTGTTTCTAGCTGGGGAATAAAGAACTCATGATTTTATGGTGAGCAGTCCACCTCACCATACAGTTCCCTCCAGATCGATGTACGCAAACTTCTGTCCCCCAGGCTCCCAGAAAAGACCACCCGGGCAGGCTCCTGTCCCCAATCAGCCGTCCTCTGGTGGAGAGCCAGTGAGTGCGCACCTAAAACGATGCCATTTTGCTTAATTTTCCTTGGTGTAGATTTCGATTCTCTGTGCCAGGCAAAAGAATCTGAGAACTTGCATAGGTCCCCTTCATATATTATAGCAGTCACCTTTCTTGCTTCCTCCTATTCTCCTCAAACTTCTAATGTTGGTGTGTATCTAGAGTTTCAATCATTTATTGTCCTGTTCCCTCCTTGTGTCCCTAACGTTTACTCTTAACCCAGCAGCAGAGTGATCCTGTCAAAATAAAACTGAGATAACACCATTCAAGTTCAAAATCCTCCAATATTTCTCCATTTCCTTTGGAGATGACAGCTTCTGACCCCTAAAGTGAGACTGTGTGTATGTTATTATACGCAAGGAGTGGAGAAGAACTCAATTACAAATATCCTTAATCTAGACTGTTGATTATCATCTCTAGGGACACATTTCAATTTGGAATGAGGTGGCAGAATGTGGCAACAAGACTATGGACAAATCTGAGTTGGAGAGCATGGGCTTTGAAATCTGACACACATATGTTCTGGCACAATCACATTCCAGCTGAAAGACCTAGGCAGATTACTCATGTAGGAATAACATCTCATAAGGGGAAAATGTGACTAGATGAGATCATTTGATTAAAGTAGATTGTACAAGTCTGGCACACAATTCAATGAATATTTAGTTCCTATCAAGCACTTTTAAATAGCTATCAAAAGCATAAAACCCTACATTCAAAATACAGAGGTTGGCTTTCTATCTGGAGAAGATCTTGATGCAACCCTGAAGCAAAACAGTAAATAGAGGGAGAAAGGATAGAACAAACTCCTTCTTTCTTTGCTTGCCATTTTCCGTCTATCACAAGCTGATTATGTAGAGACTTGAATGGGCATAAACTATGTCATGAGATGCTGGCTTGAAAAGGGCAAAGAGATACAGAAACACTAAATCCTTCTAATCCCAATGGCTTTGCTTTGGAAAACAGTTTTTTAAAAAACCCTCACAGTGAAGGTTTCTGATTCTTCCACCAAAATTACGTTTTCTTCTGTGATCCTTGTATTCTTCATTTCCTCTTCCTATTTTTATCCTTAGTCTCTCCTAATTTTGAATATGAGTAATCATTATTGGGGGAGACAGAATTTTATTTTAAACAATTGGCAAGCTGAACTACCTGAAATAATGGATCATCTCCAAACTCTGAGCACAAAGTTTTCACCTATTTGTTTTGGGTAGTATTTTATATAATAACTTTCCTCTTAGGGGCTCAAAGAAACTGAACAGTTATATTCTATACTCCTGTCACTGTCTTTTTTGCTTCTAGATGCCCTCCATGGACTTATTTCTCAGAAGCATCAAAAGGGTTAAATAGTACAACAAATAAGTGAACTAGGTCATAAGAGTGGCTGGAGAATCGGTAATGAGATTTCCAAACTCTTCATTGCTCATCCTTCCGGGAAATGACTTCAAGTTATGGAAAAACAGACTGCTTTATTAACAGAAGAGTCTAGTTAATAAGTGGTGTGCTCCTCCCTCATTTATCTGGCTTTAATTTCTAAATTAGCCTTATTACTTCAGGCATAATGGGCTCCACACTGCTCTCTCTATATGCCAAGCTCATTTCTTCTTTGGCCTCTGCTTAGATATACCACTCCTGTAAATTCCTTCCACACATCTCTCCTGCATCCCTCCAATATCCATTGACTACGAAATTATCTCAGCTTCTACTAAACTTACCATTGGTACAGGTTTTACATTGACTGGGCAGAAGGTTGGCGACTCAAGAACTTGGAATGCTGCCAATATGGTTATTAGTTGGGAAACTGGTTTGACTATTTGTAACAAAAAATGACATATCAATGGCTTAAAGGATAGGTGTTTAATTCTCTCTTCAACAAAGCAGTCCAAGCATAGCCAATGTAGTATTGAAATGTGGGTTCCAAGTGTTAGGACTGGATTCCAGAATTCTTCACATTTGTTTCACTGTCCATCTTGATATGTGACCTACAACTTTGGCAGAAAGGTGGCTGTTCTGGCTCCTGCCCAACCCACTCCCCCATGTCCAGCTGAGTCCCACCTCCCCCTATGACCAGCCCAGCCAGCATTGCAGTATACAGGTCCTTCCTCCAGAGCTTTACTCATCAGCTCCTTTTACAAGAACATTGCTAAGAAATTGTAACATATGGACAAGCCCAACTCCAACGAAGTCTTTTGTTGGAGGGTCAGTTGTCCAGATGGAATTTAGGATTCTGATTATATATGGAAATAGGGGAAATGTACATTGATGTACCAAATATCATTCATCTTCCCATAAATACAATTTCCTACTAGGGAGAGAATATTTTGGTCTCTCCAATGCAAGATTCCAGCATGTTTTGTGGTTATGTTTCCGTATAATGTGAATTATTTAGTTTCATTCTAGTCTTAAACATTGGTCCCATGAGCTTTTTTAGCATCAACTGGCATCTCTAAATCCCATTAAACAGGGGGCACTGGCGCAGCTGAATTCCAGAGCCTGCAGGGCTGAAAGCCAGTGGATGGAGAATTTCAACATGGGAACTGTCACTTCACAGAGCGTCTTTGTGTCTCCAGTCAGTCTCTTCAGTTAAAGCATGCCTGAAAGGCCAGGTCCAGGAGAACCGTTTCAGGTTCGACATTCCCCCTCCTCTAGACTTTTGCACACTTAATCATAGTCTACCAAAATTCAGTTCCAAAGACATATCTTTTGCTGAGAAACTGAATCCTGATTTCTTAAATTGTCTTCAGGGCCGGCTCATTTATCCATTCGGTCTCTTGGACTCCAAATGCAATAGACCCTTTAATAGAAAGTAAATTTTCCTCTTTATTATAGAGGTTTGGAAACCTAATATAGAAAACTTCTTCCTCTCCATCCCTATGCTATAACACAGTAAGAGCATAGTTGTGGAAACACAATTAAGTGACCTTCATTGCTTTGTGAATCTTGAACTAGTAAAGATTAGTTTAGGTATATGTGTCTCGTCTTTCCCAATATGGCATAAGCTTCTTTAAGAAAAAATGCCCCTTGTATTATAAGCTGTGCTCTTAATTGTTATCAATTCATGTGTAAGTCTTGGATGTTTTAATATACATTTTATACATATGGCCAGTGTATAATAATATAACTACCATAACTACCGTGGAATGAGAAATAAGATTAGTGTCTGAGTTATCTACTGTAATATTCAGAAAGGTTCTGTGATATATCCATCGGCATGAAGAAACAGTTCAGAGAGAATGATATGCTCTATTCAGAGATCACCTGGAGGAGCTTTCAAGTTAAGTTTCTGTGTAAATCTAAAGCCTCTGCTTGTCCACTGTACAACTCTGCATCTTTAATTCAATAAATCAAAATATAGTTCTCGCTACAGTTCTACAAACTTTCATTTAATATGTCTTTGTTGGCTTTCAAAACACCAGGCTCATCAGTATATCTAGGGTCAATAGCATGAACAAATATTTATTTTCCATTATACATAAACATCCATCAACATTATACTAAAAAGCACAGTAGTCTGTTCATTTATGTTTCCATATTGTTTGAGATATTGTTGAACAGCAGTTGCAGAAAAATGCATGAAGTTTGGAAAATTACAGAGAACTGGTATTAAAAAGTTAAAGAAAATAAGCTTTTGACAAACTATATGAATTATCAAGTGGCTTCTAGTAGCAAAGTTTAGAGTTAACTTCTTTGTGATGGTTTTACATCCTGGTGCACTAGCTGAGCTGGGGCTGACTTAAATGTGTCTGAAGTTACAGAAATACATGTTGGAGTTTTCACCTGCGTTTGCTTTCCCAGTTTATAAACAGTTCCCACATCAAGGCTGGAACTTTGCACACACATCCATTTTCAGATTCACTGGTGACTTTTGGTCTCAGTTCTCTAACTTCCTATGTCTAAGAATTTCAGTCTAGGCATTAAAGGTCTTTTTCTCCTGGAAGCCTGGAGAATGTGCTCCTTAGAGATACACAGTGGGTCCACATCCTGGTTCTGCCTCTTACTGGATATGTGACACTGGGAAAGTTACCTATGTTTCCAAATCTCAGATATCCCACAGGGAATACGGCACAATATTAACAACTGCCAGTAGACATTTTGTGACTAAAAAGTGTTTGTGAATATAACCTTTAACAAGGTCCAGCAAATTTAATGTTGAACTAAATGTTAGGTGAAATCCTTATCATTAATTTCACAAATTGGACTGAATTAAAATCCTTTCTCCTTATTTTCCTTTGTTCTATTTGCTAAAATAAATATTTTCAAGAATGATTTCATTATTAAAATTTCTTGATTGTCCAATAAAATAGTCTCATTCAGGACCAAACTTTCTCTTTCTTAAAAGATGAAAAGGAGAAAGTTTAAGAGCATCTCTGGGCTGTGTAGGGCCCTGGTCATGCATCAGCAATGCCCTCCTCTGGAAAAGAAAGACACGTTCCGTCTATACGGTAGACACCAACTCCACAGGGGAAACTTAGTAGCATGCACTCATTGTGTTCTCTAGCTCGAACTTTCTGCCATTTCTGAGGGTATATTGTTTTAGAGATTAAAATACCCCATTCAGTTTTGCTTCCTTTGGAAATAAGGAGAAAAACAGTTGTTAAATGCTTTTCACGAGGCAGACACTCTTGAAGTTTTTTTTATTTTTTAAAGGTTTATTTATTTATTTATTTATTTATTTCTACACACTCCTCCCCCCCCACCCCACCCCACCCCCGCTGTTTTTGAGCTTGCTGTCTGCTCTCTGTGTCCATTCGTTGTGCGGTCTTCTGTGTCTGCTTGTCTTCTCTTTAGGTAGCACCGGAAACGGATCCTGGGACCTTCTGGGGAGGTGCTCAATCTCTTGCATCACCTCAGCTCCCTGGTCTGCTGCATCTCTCATTGTCTCTCCACTTTGTCTCTTTTTGTTGTGTCATCTTGCTGTGCCAGCTCTCCGCTCGAGCCAGCACTCCGTGTGGGCCTGCATGTCATGCAGGCCAACTTGCTTTCACCAGGAGTTCCGGGGAATCAAACCCTGGACCTCCTATATGGTAGAAGGGAGCCCAATTGCTTCAGCCACATCTGCTTCCCTGAAGGTATTTTTTATATGCTATAGTTTTATGATGTCAGAATCACTTTCTGAAGTGCATAATATGATCCCATTTTACACAGGCTCTGAATAGTTGAGTAATTGGTCCAAGAACACACATCTAATAAGTAGCAAAGCCATATTTCAACCCAGAATAGAATATTCAGGCGAAGTCCTGACCTTGCCACTTGCAAGCTGAGTGATCTTAGTCAGCTATTTATTCTTCAAGATTTTGTTTCTGAGTTATACTGGGACAGAATGAATGATGTGTTTCATGGGATTAGTTGCCAAAATTAAATGAGATAATGTTGATAGAAATACTTTATAAAGTGGAAAGCAATATTTTATGTGTCCTTCTAATACAAGGACATTAGGAGGAAAACTTGCATTCAAGCTGTGCTGAATATTATTGCAGAGGTATGAGGTATGTGCTTGCCACCACAAAGAAGGTGGATGGGAACTTTCACCGAGAGTGACACTGAGCAAGACTACAGAGATTGCATGCAACTTTGCCCTGTCAGAGAGGGATGCAGAAGTGGGAATTGCAGGTGGAAGTCAGAGTGAGGATTAAAGAAGAAGGGTTGATGTACTTGACATTGAATGCTGAGATTGAAATAGTAGATTGGGCCAGAAGAGGACTACAAAACGACACGACAACATCACAGGCGAAACATTAAGATTTACATTGCTGTATGGGTAAGGTTATCGGATATTCGCTAGAAAATTTTAAATTTCTTTTAATTAACACTTGCGTTTCACTTTACAGGTATATATTCATGTATTACTCTGGCAATCCTAGGAGGAAAGTATTATGCCTCACCATTTCAGAGGCAGGACACTGAGGCACTTATGCATGCACACAGCTAGAAACTTTCAGAGTCAGAATTCAAACACCAGTGTTCTCTAGTTACTAATCCTCCCATTTCTTCCTTCGTAAACTTTAAGACCCAATTATGCATGGGCAGATGCTTGGAGCCTCTCTGGTGGTCTCTGATGTCTCAGAAAATGTCAGATATGTCCCTAGGTTTGTCTTGGTCTTTTGAGTATGATGCCTATGGATTTTTGACATGAAATTGTTTAAAACATAGAAAATGATCTCTCTTATTAGCTAACATAAATCTAGGGTTGGCTGTCACTTTTACCCATTTTGTTTTACACTTCCTCAACATTCTCATTGTTGAAAGAAAGGAAAGCAAAAATGAACCGGATTATTTTACCATCTTTAGCTTATAACAAATCCACCACCACCAACAAAAACACAAAAATATTCTGTTAGCATATTCCTTAGTGACGTTGTTCACTTATCTTGACTTGATCTTTGGTTTAATTGATATTTTTATTTGCACATACTTCTTTTAGTTTTACCAAATCACTAAATCAGGCTTTTCCTAACTTATGGTTACCCAAGCACAGAAATACCACCTTAATAATTAAAATCATTCATGCACACACACATGATTCTCTCTTCCTAAAGGTTTGCATGATGAGATAAGAGAGAGAGAGAGAGAGAGAGAGAGAGAGAGAGAGAGGAGAGGAGAGGAGAGGAGAGGAGAGGAGAGAGGAGAAAGAGAGAGAAATCTAGAACATCTGGTACAAACACAAATGCTGCTTAGCCTCAGTAGGGCTGCTTCAACTCCTTTTCCTACATCAGAAATTCCTTAAGGGTCTGGTTAAGCTTCACTGATGGTTGAATTTTCCTGGTGGGGTGCACAAATGGCTCAAACAGAAGCAGCTCTCACATGTAATAAGCAAAAGGCACTTACAAGCTTACAGGAACACTGTGTGGTATAGGAACGTTTTTTTTAAAGGGTGGTGAATAAACTCACAAGATTTCAAAAAACTTAAAAATAAATTTAAAAATATATGATCCCTCAGACTCCATGCAGGTGGTGAGACTGCCAGTAAAAATCTACCCCCAAACCATCTTGGAATACTCTTAGGTTGAATAATTGAGCAAAATAGAACAAATATAATAAAATACATTTTTCAAAATAGCCTTGAGCCAGTGATAGCCAGCTATGATTGATTTTTGTCATTAGCAACTTCAGTAGCTTCAACTTCACAAACTTTTGTCCTCCTTCACATTCATCATCTACGGGCTGGTGAAAAGGAGGAGCCAATTTCTGTGCACAAATTGAGCCAAAAGGAAGAAAAAAAATCTATATTAAACATTTAAAACACACACACAATCAAAACACTCAGGTTTCTGCACTTCACGACACCTTAATTTCCATCAGCCGCTGCAGCTGTGTGCTTCCCACAGCGCAAAGTCTCATGAAGGGTATATTAATTAAGTCATTATGCTCTGAGAGATAGGTATAATTACGAATCTTCTCACCATACTATTTTGAGTTTCTAAAATTCAATAAGTTAGAGACTGAGTGGTTTTTTTTCAAGATGCCATAGCAAAAAAAAAAAAAAAAGTGAACAATAGAATAAAAGCAACAGTAAACCACAGAGGGAAAAATAGATTATAAGAGTACAGTAAAAGAGTAGTGCTGGCTGCGGAGATAGGCAGAAGGATTCTTTGGTCCCTTCCTGGTCAGTTGAGAATTGTTGTCACAAAGTTCCAGGAGGAATAACCCATCCTTGGTCAAGTACATGTGAGTAGCAAGAAGAGACAGCCCTAAACTAAAATGACCAAAATGAAACAAAGCTGGAGAATCTCCCTTCCTTCTATCTCCCTAGGAATGCAATGCATACTTTAGGATGGAGAGATAAGATGGAGAAAAATGGTTCACCATCCTTGCTTCTTCTACATTATTTAAATTAGAATTATTAGAATAGAAGCTGTAGCAGTTTGGCAGTTTGATATTGTTATGAATTCCAAAAATAGCTATTGGATTATGCTTGTAAACTGGTCTGTTAATCTGGGCATGATTAAGTTATGATGAGGACATTGACTGGGCCCAGTAAGACATTGAGCCCCACCCCTTAATGGGTGGGGTCTCAAAGATAAAAGACATTGCAAAGGACAGAGTTGGAGCAGTTTCGAGTTGGAGTTGTGATGCGGAGTCTTGAGCTGGAGCCCTGGGAAGTAGCGTACAGAGGAGCTTCGTCGTGAGGAAAGAGAGACGGCCCTGGGAAGGGAGGCAAGCCATTTGCCTGATAGTCTATAGCTGGCCTTGTGGCATAAAGCAAGCCTGAGCCCAGAGAGAGGCAAGCCCTGGGAAGAGAGGAACCCAAGAAGCCTGAACCCTGGCCAGTGTCAGCAGCTGTCTTGCTCTAACACGTGGCAAGGGACTTTGGAAGGAAGAAACTTATGCTTTATGACCTGGTGACTGTAAGCTTCTACTCCAAGTAAATACCCTTTATAAAGACCGACAGATTTCTGGTATTTTGCATCAGCACCCCTTTGGCTGACTGATACAGAAGTCTAAAGAAATTTTCTCCTCGGTATGGTTGCATGGAAAGCTAATATTCTGTAGGGCAACCCACAGAGTTGGCCTGTATTTAAGATCAGAAATTTTGAACAACCCGGAAGTAGGGTTGCTTTTCTTTGTTAGAGTATATGACATGATCACTTTTCTATAGCTAGATATAAATCTAGGTTCTTCCAACAAATAGAGTGAAGTACTTAAGTTTGGAAAGGCAATCATCTGGTTAGGGGTAGAAAACGTGTTTGAACACAACTGGGCCAAACCAGCCTTACACCACTGGATATGCAGTTAATAAGGAAACGCTGCTCATGTGCATCTTGTGTGGTCTCTTTCCATTTAGAAATTTACTTCTCTCAAGCCGTTGTCATCTATTTAGAATAATCCATTTCAAAATTTACGTTTTTCTAAGACTTGGGTAAGATGTTTTTCTCTTTTTTTTTTTCATTCAACGTCAAGCTGAGTAACCTTCACATGTATTGCCTGAGCTAACCTGTTTATCTATGATTTTGCATAATATATCTTTTGTTATACATTGTCTTTGCAGTCTTTGTTTATGCTTACCTCTCACAAAAATATTAATGTCCTGAAAGCAGACTTTGGATTTTGCCCAAATTGTTTCACCTGACATTTAAGGTTTTCCCTTCAGTTGGCCTTACTCTAGCTTTCCATCCTTACTTTCATGCTGTCCCATGCAAGAACTTTCCTTTCAGGTAAGTCTATTCAAGAAAATATAACATAGTAGGTAAGTTAGGAATTCCTATTGCAATTCCATCCTTGGGCAAGTTTCTTAATCTCATCTTCTGTCAGTTTTCACATCTATAAACAGTCACCTTGACTTGAGAAACGTTAAGTAGTTGAATCCATGTAAAATGCTTACTACATTATTTTGCACACAGTAAACAATTATTTTTTTACCACAAATTCTTGATCTACTCTCCCATTTCCAAAACTTTGCTCACTCTCCAACTCTATTCTTTACCTTCATCAGTCTTTCTCTCCTTCAAGGAGTGATATAAATTCTCCCTCCTCAGTGAGACTTTCCTGATCTCCCTGGTACAGTGAACAATATTTGATCTCAGAGCTAGAAGTCTTCCTTAAAGATCCTGTCAGCCTTTTCTTAAAACAAAAATAACGTGGCTGCCATGTTCTGGGCATGCTATACGGCCATTCAACAACTCACTCTGTTCTTTCACATTCCACCTGCATGGACACTTAAATCCCCTTGGTTCCTCACCCTTATGATATTTACTATCTGTGGCATTTGTTGCCTACTGCATTTAATTGTTTTCTGAAATTGCATGCTTTACATAGCAGTTTTATTCTCTCATGACATGGGCACCTACATTTTTCCTGTATCCTCTTATGCTGCTTTATTTCGCCTTCCCTTTCTAAATGGCCATAAAGACAAGAAATGGAATCTTGGCCATTTGTTTGCAGGTAATCTCACATTAAGTCAAAGGACAGCAGTATCATGGAA